>JACCIB010000744.1:0-91916 GCA_018906965.1 Philotrypesis tridentata | reverse complement strand
TCATCATTCATAAATGAGCATGAAAAAGATGATGAAAAAAGTGTATACACTAAAAACATAGTGTATCAAGAAATTTTACTTTAAAACATTTATCAAACAAATATGCGCTGTGATTGCATATCATCGGCTGCAAATAAATATGCGCTGTGATTGCATATCATCGGCAGCAAATAAATATGCGCTGTGATTGCATGTCATCGGTAGCAAATAAATATGCGCTGTAATTCCATATAAGACAGGGTTCGACAGAAGGAAAACTGTCTATTTAAAAAACCGAAACGCAAAACAACTAACATACAGAAACAGTATGATTATATATCACCTCCAGGATGACGGGAAATCATCCTCGAGTACACTCTCTAAGTACTCTGGTGAAAAGATTAACGAGATTTTTTGATTTACCTAAACTACATAATTTTTTTACTTGCATTTATTATGTATTATTTAACGTAAAATTATGATGTCTTGATTTCCAATGATTTTACGTGATTTTATAACATACAAACATTTTTAATAATATCACGTGATAAACAGTTGATAAACATTATTTTTCTTGACTCTAATGCTCGATGTTGTAAATAAATTAAATAACACAATATGTATCTCTTCGAGCTAGGTATTTTATTAAATCAGCCAACGTTTCGGTCCATGAATGGACCCTTATCCAGGCTTTTTTTTATGACAATAGTAACACTTTTTTAAGCCCGCTAAGGTGTTGATGCGGCACTGTGTTTATCTGAATTTCGAGCTTGTAAAAATATGTCAAATTATTGTCCGTATATGCCCGTCTGTGGGCTTAAAAAAGTGTTACTATTGTTATAAAAATAAGGCTTGATAAGGGTCCATACATGGACCGAAACGTTGGCTGATTTAATAAAGTACGTAGCTCGAAGAGATACATATTGTATTTATTTAATTTAGTTGATAAACATAATAAAATCACGACAAAATTTTTGCAACAGGGTACACATTAATATTTCCATAAAAAACTAAAAATTCCCTGGAGGCGATGTCCAGGTGTCAGGGTGACCCCCAGGATGACGGGAAATCATCCTCGAGTACACCCGCTGAGTACACAATAATATTTCCTTAAAAAACTAAAAATTCCTGGAGACGATGTCCAGGTGTCAGGGTAACCCTCAGGATGACGGGAAATCATCCTCGAGTATATCCTCTAAGGAAACTTTAATATTTCCTTAAAAAACTGAAATTTCCCCGGAGATGATGTCCAGGTATCAGAGTGACCCTCAGGATGACGGGAAATCATCCTCGAGTACACACGCTGAGTACACATTAATATTTCCTCAAAAAACTAAAAATTCCCTGGAGACGGTGTCCAGGTGTCAGGGTCACCCCCAGGATGACGGGAAATCATCCTCGAGTATATCCTCTAAGGAAACTTTAATATTTCCTTAAAAAACTGAAATTTCCCCGGAGATGATGTCCAGGTGTCAGAGTGACCCTCAGGATGACGAAAAATCATCCTCGAGTACACTTTCTAAGTACACATTAATATTTCCTCAAAAAACTACAAATTTCCTGGAGACGATGTTCAGGTGACAGAGTGACCCTCAGGATGACGGGAAATCATCCTCGAGTACACTTTCTTAGTACACATTAATATTTCCTCAAAAAACTACAAATTCCCTGAAGACGATGTCCAGGTGTCAGGATGACCCTCAGGATGACGGGAAATCATCCTCGAGTACACTCTCTAAGTACACATTAATATTTCCTCAAAAAACTAAAAATTCCCTGGAGACGATGTCCAGGTGTCAGGGTCACCCCCAGGATGACGGGATATCATCCTCGAGTACATCCTCTAAGGAAACTTTAATATTTCCTTAAAAAACTGAAATTTCTCCCGAGATGATGTCCAGGTGTCAGCATGACCTCCAGGTTGACGAAAAATCATCCTCGAGTACACTTTCTTAGTACACATTAATATTTCCTCAAAAAACTACAAATTTCCTGGAGACGATGTCCAGGTGGCAGAGTGACCCTCAGGATGACGGGAAATCATCCTCGAGTACGCCCGCTGAGTACACATTAATATTTCCTCAAAAAACTAAAAATTCCCTGGAGACGATGTCCAGGTGTCAGGGTCACCCCCAGGATGACGGGAAATCATCCTCGAGTATATCCTCTAAGGAAACTTTAATATTTCCTTAAAAAACTGAAATTTCCCCGGAGATGATGTCCAGGTGTCAGAGTGACCCTCAGGATGACGAAAAATCATCCTCGAGTACACTCTCTAAGTACACATTAATATTTCCTCAAAAAACTAAAAATTCCCTGGAGACGATGTCCAGGTGTCAGGGTCACCCCCAGGATGACGGGATATCATCCTCGAGTATATCTTCTAAGGAAACTTTAATATTCCTTAAAAACTGAAATTTCCCCGGAGATGATGTCCAGGTATCAGAGTGACCCTCAGGATGACGGGAAATCATCCTCGAGTACACTTTCTTAGTACACATTAATATTCCATAAAAAACTAAAATTCCCTGGAGGCGATGTCCAGGTGTCAGGGTGACCCCCAGGATGACGGGAAATCATCCTCGAGTACACCCGCTGAGTACACAATAATATTTCCTTAAAAAACTAAAAATTCCTGGAGACGATGTCCAGGTGTCAGGGTAACCCTCAGGATGACGGGAAATCATCCTCGAGTATATCCTCTAAGGAAACTTTAATATTTCCTTAAAAAACTGAAATTTCCCCGGAGATGATGTCCAGGTATCAGAGTGACCCTCAGGATGACGGGAAATCATCCTCGAGTACACACGCTGAGTACACATTAATATTTCCTCAAAAAACTAAAAATTCCCTGGAGACGGTGTCCAGGTGTCAGGGTCACCCCCAGGATGACGGGAAATCATCCTCGAGTATATCCTCTAAGGAAACTTTAATATTTCCTTAAAAAACTGAAATTTCCCCGGAGATGATGTCCAGGTGTCAGAGTGACCCTCAGGATGACGAAAAATCATCCTCGAGTACACTTTCTAAGTACACATTAATATTTCCTCAAAAAACTACAAATTTCCTGGAGACGATGTTCAGGTGACAGAGTGACCCTCAGGATGACGGGAAATCATCCTCGAGTACACTTTCTTAGTACACATTAATATTTCCTCAAAAAACTACAAATTCCCTGAAGACGATGTCCAGGTGTCAGGATGACCCTCAGGATGACGGGAAATCATCCTCGAGTACACTCTCTAAGTACACATTAATATTTCCTCAAAAAACTAAAAATTCCCTGGAGACGATGTCCAGGTGTCAGGGTCACCCCCAGGATGACGGGAAATCATCCTCGAGTATATCCTCTAAGGAAACTTTAATATTTGCTTAAAAAACTGAAATTTCTCCCGGAGATGATGTCCAGGTGTCAGCATGACCTCCAGGTTGACGAATAATCATCCTCGAGTACACTTTCTTAGTACACATTAATATTTCCTCAAAAAACTACAAATTTCCTGCAGACGATGTCCATGTGACAGAGTGACCCTCAGGATGACGGGAAATCATCCTCGAGTACACCCGCTGAGTACACATTAATATTTCTTCAAAAAACTAAAAATTCCCTGGAGACGATGTCCAGGTGTCAGGGTCACCCCTAGGATGACGGGAAATCATCCTCGAGTATATCCTCTAAGGAAACTTTAATATTTCCTTAAAAAACTGAAATTTCCCCGGAGATGATGTCCAGGTGTCAGAGTGACCTCCAGGATTGACGAAAAATCATCCTCGAGTACACTTTCTAAGTACACATTAATATTTCCTCAAAAAACTAAAAATTCCCTGGAGACGATGTCCAGGTGTCAGGGTCACCCCCAGGATGACGGGATATCATCCTCGAGTATATCTTCTAAGGAAACTTTAATATTTCCTTAAAAAACTGAAATTTCCCCGGAGATGATGTCCAGGTATCAGAGTGACCCTCAGGATGACGGGAAATCATCCTCGAGTACACTTTCTTAGTACACATTAATATTTCCATAAAAAACTAAAAATTCCCTGGAGGCGATGTCCAGGTGTCAGGGTGACCCCCAGGATGACGGGAAATCATCCTCGAGTACACCCGCTGAGTACACAATAATATTTCCTTAAAAAACTAAAAATTCCTGGAGACGATGTCCAGGTGTCAGGGTAACCCTCAGGATGACGGGAAATCATCCTCGAGTATATCCTCTAAGGAAACTTTAATATTTCCTTAAAAAACTGAAATTTCCCCGGAGATGATGTCCAGGTATCAGAGTGACCCTCAGGATGACGGGAAATCATCCTCGAGTACACACGCTGAGTACACATTAATATTTCCTCAAAAAACTAAAAATTCCCTGGAGACGGTGTCCAGGTGTCAGGGTCACCCCCAGGATGACGGGAAATCATCCTCGAGTATATCCTCTAAGGAAACTTTAATATTTCCTTAAAAAACTGAAATTTCCCCGGAGATGATGTCCAGGTGTCAGAGTGACCCTCAGGATGACGAAAAATCATCCTCGAGTACACTTTCTAAGTACACATTAATATTTCCTCAAAAAACTACAAATTTCCTGGAGACGATGTTCAGGTGACAGAGTGACCCTCAGGATGACGGGAAATCATCCTCGAGTACACTTTCTTAGTACACATTAATATTTCCTCAAAAAACTACAAATTCCCTGAAGACGATGTCCAGGTGTCAGGATGACCCTCAGGATGACGGGAAATCATCCTCGAGTACACTCTCTAAGTACACATTAATATTTCCTCAAAAAACTAAAAATTCCCTGGAGACGATGTCCAGGTGTCAGGGTCACCCCCAGGATGACGGGATATCATCCTCGAGTACATCCTCTAAGGAAACTTTAATATTTCCTTAAAAAACTGAAATTTCTCCCGAGATGATGTCCAGGTGTCAGCATGACCTCCAGGTTGACGAAAAATCATCCTCGAGTACACTTTCTTAGTACACATTAATATTTCCTCAAAAAACTACAAATTTCCTGGAGACGATGTCCAGGTGGCAGAGTGACCCTCAGGATGACGGGAAATCATCCTCGAGTACGCCCGCTGAGTACACATTAATATTTCCTCAAAAAACTAAAAATTCCCTGGAGACGATGTCCAGGTGTCAGGGTCACCCCCAGGATGACGGGAAATCATCCTCGAGTATATCCTCTAAGGAAACTTTAATATTTCCTTAAAAAACTGAAATTTCCCCGGAGATGATGTCCAGGTGTCAGAGTGACCCTCAGGATGACGAAAAATCATCCTCGAGTACACTCTCTAAGTACACATTAATATTTCCTCAAAAAACTAAAAATTCCCTGGAGACGATGTCCAGGTGTCAGGGTCACCCCCAGGATGACGGGATATCATCCTCGAGTATATCTTCTAAGGAAACTTTAATATTTCCTTAAAAAACTGAAATTTCCCCGGAGATGATGTCCAGGTATCAGAGTGACCCTCAGGATGACGGGAAATCATCCTCGAGTACACTTTCTTAGTACACATTAATATTTCCTCAAAAAACTACAAATTCCCTAAAGACGATGTCCAGGTGTCAGGATGACCCTCAGGATGACGGGAAATCATCCTCGAGTACGCCCGCTGAGTACACATTAATATTTCCTCAAAAAACTACAAATTTCCTGGAGACGATGTCCAGGTGACAGAGTGACCCTCAGGATGACGGGAAATCATCCTCGAGTACACTTTCTTAGTACACATTAATATTTCCTCAAAAAACTACAAATTCCCTGAAGACGATGTCCAGGTGTCAGGATGACCCTCAGGATGACGGGAAATCATCCTCGAGTACACTCTCTAAGTACACATTAATATTTCCTCAAAAAACTGAAATTTCCCCGGAGATGATGTGCAGGTGTCAGCATGACCTCCAGGTTGACGAATAATCATCCTCGAGTACACTTTCTTAGTACACAATAATATTTCCTTAAAAAACTAAAAATTCCTGGAGACGATGTCCAGGTGTCAGGGTAACCCTCAGGATGACGGGAAATCATCCTCGAGTATATCCTCTAAGGAAACTTTAATATTTCCTTAAAAAACTGAAATTTCCCCGGAGATGATGTCCAGGTATCAGAGTGACCCTCAGGATGACGGGAAATCATCCTCGAGTACACACGCTGAGTACACATTAATATTTCCTCAAAAAACTAAAAATTCCCTGGAGACGGTGTCCAGGTGTCAGGGTCACCCCCAGGATGACGGGAAATCATCCTCGAGTATATCCTCTAAGGAAACTTTAATATTTCCTTAAAAAACTGAAATTTCCCCGGAGATGATGTCGAGGTGTCAGAGTGACCCTCAGGATGACGAAAAATCATCCTCGAGTACACTTTCTAAGTACGAGTACACATTAATATTTCCTCAAAAAACTACAAATTTCCTGGAGACGATGTTCAGGTGACAGAGTGACCCTCAGGATGACGGGAAATCATCCTCGAGTACACTTTCTTAGTACACATTAATATTTCCTCAAAAAACTACAAATTCCCTGAAGACGATGTCCAGGTGTCAGGATGACCCTCAGGATGACGGGAAATCATCCTCGAGTACACTCTCTAAGTACACATTAATATTTCCTCAAAAAACTAAAAATTCCCTGGAGACGATGTCCAGGTGTCAGGGTCACCCCCAGGATGACGGGATATCATCCTCGAGTATATCCTCTAAGGAAACTTTAATATTTCCTTAAAAAACTGAAATTTCCCCGGAGATGATGTCCAGGTATCAGGGTGACCCTCAGGATGACGGGAAATCATCCTCGAGTACACTTTCTTAGTACACATTAATAATTCCTCAAAAAACTACAAATTCCCTGAAGACGATGTCCAGGTGTCAGGATGACCCTCAGGATGACGGGAAATCATCCTCGAGTACACACGCTGAGTACACATTAATATTTCCTCAAAAAACTAAAAATTCCCTGGAGACGATGTCCAGGTGTCAGGGTCACCCCCAGGATGACGGGAAATCATCCTCGAGTATATCCTCTAAGAAAACTTTAATATTTCCTTAAAAAACTGAAATTTCCCCGGAGATGATGTCCAGGTGTCAGCATGACCTCCAGGTTGACGAAAAATCATCCTCGAGTACACTTTCTTAGTACACATTAATATTTCCTCAAAAAACTACAAATTTCCTGGAGACGATGTCCAGGTGACAGAGTGACCCTCAGGATGACGGGAAATCATCCTCGAGTACACCCGCTGGGTACACATTAATATTTCCACAAAAAACTAAAAATTCCCTGGAGACGATGTCCAGGTGTCAGGGTCGCCACCAGGATGACGGGAAATCATCCTCGAGTATATCCTCTAAGGAAACTTTAATATTTCCTTAAAAAACTGAAATTTCTCCCGAGATGATGTCCAGGTGTCAGCATGACCTCCAGGTTGACGAAAAATCATCCTCGAGTACACTTTCTTAGTACACATTAATATTTCCTCAAAAAACTACAAATTTCCTGGAGACGATGTCCAGGTGACAGAGTGACCCTCACGATGACGGGAAATCATCCTCGAGTACACCCGCTGAGTACACAGTAATATTTCCACAAAAAACTAAAAATTCCCTGGAGACGATGTCCAGGTGTCAGGGTCACCCCCAGGATGACGAGAAATCATCCTCGAGTTTATCCTCTAAGGAAACTTTAATATTTCCTTAAAAAACTGAAATTTCCCCGGAGATGATGTCCAGGTGTCAGAGTGACCCTCAGGATGACGGGAAATCATCCTCGAGTACGCCCGCTGAGTACACATTAATATTTCCTCAAAAAACTAAAAATTCCCTGGAGACGATGTCCAGGTGTCAGGGTCACCCCCAGGATGACGAAAAATCATCCTCGAGATGGTGCACTAGGTGTACATAAATATATGTGGGTAGAGATAAAGCGTTATCCTTAAAAAAAGGATTAAGTAATTGTACGGGACACCGGACACCGAACACCGGACATGGGACACGGGACACGGGACACGGGACACGGGACACGGTCGCCGCTTAATATAATATAAGATTTTATATCATTTTAATAACATAAATCTACAAAACTATAAAGTCGATTAGGCCTACAGGGGAAACCACTGTAAAAAAAACGCGCCATTAATGAACGTCCCTATCTCCAATGATGTCTTTCTTCTCCAATAATATTCTATACGTTCTATTAAATTATTATAAATGTTAACATTCTAAGTATGAGGGCGGTAGAGGGGGGGGGATCGTGAGGGGGCGGGAGGAGGGGGGAACCGTAAAAATAACCAAACTTTTGAAACGTTTCTTGGTCATTATGAGGGGTGGTAGAGGGGGTGATGTGGGAGGGGGGGGGGGAATTCCACCTCAGCCCAAAACTACTATATAATATAGTAAGATATATATATATATATATATATCTTCTATAATCTAGAAATCGAGAAATCGAAATTTATTTTTTTTCTAATCATATTAAATCTCTTCTTCTTGATGACATACACCTACCTAAATTTTTTCAGATTTTTTGCATTTTTGTCCGATATTCAAAAATTTATAGTTCCTCAGGGAAGCATTTTTCACTACAGATATGGATAGGGATTTCTTTAGCAAATTTTGTCTAGTTTAAAAAAAATATTTTAAAAGTTTTATATCTTACTATATTATATAGTTGTTTTGAGTCGAGCTGGAATTTGCCCCCTCCCCCGCTCCTCCTCGCCTCCCCCTCAAAAGAACCAAGAAACGTTTCAAAAGTTTGGTTATGTTTCTGCATTTTGCCCCCACCCCCCTCGTCACCCGTCGCCCACCACCTCATCTGGCCCCCCCTCCGCACCACCTCCGCACCCCCTCAGCACCCCCTCAGCGCCCCCTCAGGTGAAGGTGCTAGGTAGATGGTCAGCTTCATGGGTCGAGGAGTGTGTGAAGGGTGGTGGTTAATAACTGTAGTAATAAGTGAACGGTGTAGGGATAGGTTGAGTAATGGTCGCGATTGAAGTCGTGAGTGAAAGGTTTGGTTGCGAAAGTTATGGTTAGTATCATAATCGGAATGTGTAGATTATAATTGAAGTAGGAAAACATGATCAGAGATAGTGATAAGCGTAATCAGAAAGTCATATGTGTAAGAGATTGGTAGAGATTATGTGTGGAGGGTGGAGATCACGATTGTATTCATAAGTAGACGTTGTAAGGACAGTTCGAGAAGAACGAGATGATTGAATGCAATAGATGGATGGTGGAGGTTCTCGGTATAAGGTAGATTGCAGAGCTAGAAATGGCAGATGTTGAGTGGAGGCCATAGGTGTACGTGATTGGTGAATGTTAGAAGTCATAATAAGAGGTATTAGTGTGACGCTGGCGAACATGCTTAAAAGCGATATGTGGAGGGTGGAAGTGTTGGTGAAGGGAAACGGTAATCTTCATGGGTGTACATGAAAAGAGTAGGATAACAGGTTAATGGAAATTTCATGGCTAGATGTGATAGATGGAGACTATAAATAATGGGTGATAGGTGAAGGTCAAAAGTCATGGGTGACGCTGATACTGGGCGTTATAAGGGATAGGTGGAGAGTCGAAGTCATGATTGGAGTCATAAGTCAAAGGGGAAACTGACACGCGGAGTAGTAGAACTAGATTGTAGGTAACAGATGGACAGTGAAGGTGCTAATTAGTCGGTAAGCGTCATGGGTCGACATTGTAGGTGGTGCGGTTTGAGGTTACGAGTAAAAATGCTAGGTGATGAGTGGAATTCATGTGTGAAGGTGATAGGTGTAGCAGAAAGTGTGAACATGTATTCAGATTATGCGTAAAAAGTGGTGGTGTTCATGACTGTAGTTATAGGTGGCCAGTGTAGAAGATAAATGGAGTGTAGAGGTCACGATTGAAGTCATAAGTGAAAAGTATAAGTGATAGGGAGAGAATGAGGATATAATTCCAGGCATAAGTGGACGGTGTAGGAAAAAGGTGAATAACGAAAGTTATGGTTAGTATCATAAGTAGAATGTATAGATTATAATTGGAGTCGGAAGACATGATCAGACATAGTGATAAGTGTAATCAGAAAGTCATAGATGTAGGAGATAGGTAGAGATTATGTGTAGAGGGTGGAGATCGCCATTGTATTTATAAATGGACGTTGTAGGGATAGCTGGAGAAGAAGGACATGATTGAATGCAATAGATGGATGATAGTGGTGCTCGGTATAAGGTACATTTCAGAGCTAGAAATGGCAAGTGTTGAATAGAGGCCGTGAAGGATAATAAATTGATCGGAAGTTCATGGCTAGATATGATAGATGTGATAGGTGGAGTGTCGAAGTCATGATTGGAGTCATAAGTCGAAGAGGAAAGTGACACGTGGAGTAGGAGAACTGGATTGCAGGTACAGATGGACAGTGGAGGTGCTAATTAGTCGGTACGCTTCATGGGTCGACATTATAGGTTGTGCGGTTTGAGGTTACGAGTAAAGATGCTAGGTGGTGCGTGGAATTCATATGTGGAGGTGTTAGGTGTAGGTAGAAAATGTGAACATATTTGCAGATTATGCGTAAAGGGTGGTGTTTATGACTGTAGCAATGGAGTGTGTGTGGTTCACGTAGATAGTATAGGAGATAGGTGGAGTGTGGAAGTCACGATTGGATTTATAAGTGGAAGGTATAAGTGATAAGTAAAAAACGAGGTCATAATTGCAGAGAATAGGTGTTCGTTAGAAGCTACAAGTGAAGGTGGTAAGTGGTGGTGAATGTTATCGGTGAAAGTTGTAAGTGATAGGTCAATTAGCTAGATGGACGGTGGACTTTATGAGGCGAGATAGAAAGTGAAGGTAACAGGAGAATAAAAAGGTCATAGGTCGAGGTATAGGTAAAGATTAAAATATTCAGGGGTCGAGGGTCAAGGTTGTAGATGATCGGTGGTGGATAGAAATTAATGGTGAAGGAGACAAGTAGTTGGCAGACTTCATGATTGGAAATGATCGTTAACAGGTGGTTTAGAGCTGGAAATGACAGGTGTTTAGGTGAATCTATGGGTGTAGGTAATTTGTCAATGTTAGGAGTCATGATTAAACGGAATAGTGGGAGGCTAGAGGTCGTGATTGGTGGCGATAGATGGAAGGTGGAAATGATAGGTGGAGAGTCAAGAAGATAAGGTTGGTGTAATAAGTGGAGCGATACGTAATGGGGTGATAGGTGGAGAACATACGCAGAGAATAATAATTTTAGTTGAAAGTCATAGGTAAAGGGCAGATTTTATGATTTAATCGGCCTTATATGTCGAGATTGTAAGTGATGTGAGTGAGGTGCTAATAAGAAGGTGGAGTTCATGGGTAGATGTAGGTGGATGAAAAGGTCATGGGTCAAGGTGATAGGTAAAGGTTTGAAGTCTCGAGTAGAGCAGATATATAGGGGTTGTGTGTACACGCTGGAGGAAAAAACTAGAGTCATGGTGTCGAGGATGTAGATGATCGGTGGTAGATAAAGGTTGAATGGTGAAGATGACAGGTAGTTAATAGACTTGATGGTTAGAGATCATCGTGGAGAAGATAGGGAGAGGTGGCAGACGGAGGGTGGAACTGATGGGTGAGCTATTTTTATCTTAACATTTTTCAGTATCATTTATATACCATGAATTTTATGGCAATAGGCAAATTTTAAGAATTGTTATTCTTCTAACAGTCAATAAAATATGAATATATTTAAAAATTGAGATTTGAAAATCTAAACGTTTAAAATCAATTCTTGAAATTTTTGCTGTATTATTTTTGTACATTAGCTAAATAACACCTGAAATAATGGGGGTTGGCGTGCGGAGCGAGCAGGGGGGTACCCCTCTAGTGTATATATGTGTGTGTGTGTGTGTGTGTGTGTGTGTGTGTGTGTGTGTGCGCGCGCGCGCGCGCGTTACAACGTCGTATAACGCATAAGACATTAGAGAAGTGCACTAAGTATGCGCCTAACTGTCGCCAAGTCGAACAAAGACGAGCGATAGCGGTACTTCTCGTCCAGCCCTCGAAACGCTGACCAAGCGCTTTGCCCTCCCGGACTTCACCCGAAGTTGACGAGTGTAAGAGAGAGCGAAGTAGCTAATGAAGCGAAGAGAGCGATGGGGGAGAGGTAAGAACAATTAGTGGGAGAGAAAGTGACGAGCTCTCTCCCATGCATAATTGCGCGCCCTCCGGCAGAGCGTCTTGAGCCTTGGAGCGGACTCGACGTATTTACTCTAGTTTCTCGAGCTATATCTTGGAATTTTAGAATCTTTGCCATTTTAAATAATTATCTTTAGAAGCCCGAGTGGCGCATTGTATTTTCGAAATAAATAGAATTTGAAGTATTCGGTCGTGAATCGATTTATTTTCACCAATTTACAAAATCCGGACGAGATTTCCGATTTGGGACCCAACCCGCTGACGCACTCCGAGCCGTTCCTCACACACATCATCTTTGCCGTTCCAGCCCAGCTGAGCCACTACACTCGATCAAGGTAAGAATTCATAATAGATATAATCATTTATTTTGGCGCATGAAAACCATTCACCCGCGCGACATTCCGACGAATTATCAACGTCGATCTTGTGATTTTTCCGATTGCGCTCGTCCGAAGCGCAGTTAAACACCCCGCGTGTTTTCCGATCGCGCGCTCTCCCGTTCTTCGTGTTCGACTCAAGCTCACGTGCGTGAATTCGTAACACAACTATATTATAATACATTTATGTCTTAACATTAGCTAAAGTGAAAGTTTGTTCCGGACTACGAAAACTCAAAAATTCATGAAGATATCTTTCTTCAATGCAAAAGTATTTGGGAAACCCCCAGAGTGAGCTTAAACTACTCTGATCAGCTTGAAAATCAAAATATCACTTGTCAAAATCAGAAAGTTAAATTTACATTCTAAAAAAAATATACTTCAATGGTCAAAAAAAATTCTAAGATACAAAGTATTCTTTAGATTGTTCTTGATTTCGGTTCGTTCATAAGCTAAAAATCGATGAAAATGGAGAATTGTAATAATAATAAGTTTTAATAATAAATTCTCCATTTTCATCGATTTTTAGCTTTCAAAGGAACCGAAATCAAGCAAAATATCAAGAATACTTTTTGTTTCAGAATATTTTCTACTATTCAAATATATTTTTTTCAGATAGGAAATTAACAAGTGATGTTTTGATTTTTAGCTCATCAGAGTAGCTCAGGCCCATTCTGGGAGTTTCACAGATACTTTTATACTAAAAAAAGGTATCATCTTAAATTTTTGGCATGTCTTAGTCCGGAGCAAACTTTTACTTTAGCTACTGTCAAGGTGCAATGGCCGAATTAGACTTATTCGGGTCGCTAGGGTTCGAACAAATAATTTATTTTATTTAGGAGGCTATCTTTGATCCAGATCTTGTATTGCAATTATAATCATTAATAAATAAATTTCTTTCTCTCTCTTTCCTTTGCGCTCTGTATACGCGATGATGTAGGTATCGATGCCTACTCTCTCTTTCTCTTAATACTTTTACTTTCCCCTTAAGCGGTTTCGCGTGCGGCTCCTGCCGCATACAAGTATGTGTATACACATGGCTATGCGCTAGGCGCTTGTATGTGTGTGTATACGAGTGCCTTGTCACAACACAAACACAGGTAATGTCATGTGTGTGTGTGTGCGTGTGTGTGTGTATGCGGGTGTGCGTTAAATACTAAAATGAGTGAAACTGAGAGTTTGATTCAGAATTCTGCAACCAAAATATTCATGAAAATAGCTTTTTATAATGCCAAATTACCGGCAATATTCTAGAATGGGTTTTGATCATTAAGACCACTTAAAAAATCAAAATATTACTTGTCAAAATCAAAAACTTGGATTTCCTGTCTGAAAAAAAAATTTAAATAGAAAAAAAAATTTTAATTCAAAAGAGTTCGTGTGATTTTTCTTAATTTCACTTCCTTTCCACGCTAAAAATCGATGAATATGTCGAATGTGATATTTTGATTTTTTAAGTAGTCTTGATGTTCGAGACGCACTCTGTAACTTTATAGGTAACGTGGCACAATAAAAAGCTATTTTTATGAAATTTTCGGTTTTCAAACTCCGGATCGAAGCCTCAGTTTCACTGATTTTAGTATTTAAATTAGTATTAAGCAAGTTCTTACACATATATATGAAATTTAAAGTATTTTTTCTGAGAAGTAGACAAAATTTCCTACAAAAAGTTTTGCATGTTCCTATGTTGGGAAAAGCATCTTTGAGGAGCTGCGAATTATTGAAAAAGGCAAAAAATGCAAAAGATTCAGATTTCATGAACTTTGACCTTCTATAACTCTAAGGCAAGTGATGTAAAAAATCTGAAAAAAATCACAACAAATTTTACATGTGTCCTGAACACATTCAGGAGTGATGCATATATATAACAAAGTTTATTTTTTACTTTAAGAAATATCTCAATGCATCTCTTCGAGCCAATTATTTATTTATTTTTTTACCTTTCAATTTCGTAATGGAATCGTCAATATATATGTGCGTGATTATCTGCGGCATTGACAAGCCAAAATTTTTTTCTTCCCCAAAATATGATAAGAAGTTTAAGAAAATACTTGTAGTACTCCCCCCCCCCGCCGAAAAAAAATGCGTATTTTTTGTTGAGAGAATTTTTTTGGGGAGAAAAATGGAAAAATAGAATTTGATGACAATTACATGTTCCGCTGGAGAGTATAAGAATTTTTACAATCATTGAATTAGAATTGTAATTATTATAATTATTATAATTATTATAATTATGTTATTATTACAAAAATAACGCAATACACAAAGAATTTAGATGTCGCTATGTACTTAATAACGCTATAGGTACATGAGTAACATTCTGCTAACTGAATCTTGCTCTAAAATACCTCATTGGTTAAATTATGAGAAAAAAAATATTAACAATGACTGTTGTAACTTCTAAATAGAAGTAAAAGGAGCTTTCCTAAATTGCCTAAAAAATAAATAGCCTGAGTTAACTTGCTAAAGTAATGGATGTGCTCTAAGTTTTCTCTTTTCGCAAATGAGACACGTTTAGGTTTGTTATTCGAATGAAAATTTATAAAATTACAATCCCCTTTCCATTTGAGAATATTTGGAACAAATTTTGAACGTTTGTTGATTGAAACATTTGAAGTAGAATGTTTTGAATCCGTTGTTGGCTGCAAAGACTGAAGAGTAGTAATTACTGACTGAGCTTTTTTGCAACTTTTTAAGAAGGAGCTATGATCAGCATAGGCATTGCAGCTTCCTTTGGATCATTAACTTCTTCTTGCTAGATAAAGGCTAGTTTAAGCTTTCAATGTTGACTGTCTTCTTGACACGATCCTTATGAATAATCAAGGTGTAATTTTTTTAATCGCGGGAGATCACTTTCTGAGGACCGGTGTATGGACGAGTAAAAGCTGACTTAATCGATTTCTCGAGTAACCAAATATGAGAGCAAGTTTCCAGACCTGAGTGGGCAAATGGTCTCGTTGTGATTTTGTGGTTTATTGGAACTAGCCTCAATTGTTGCATAAAGTCTCGGTATTCGTTGTAAAATTCTCGAACATCTGGTTCTCCTTGAGTAAAGGGTGAGAAGTCACCAGGAATTTTTACTGATTTGGCAAATACCAAATCTGCAGGACATGCTTCTGTTTCTAGACGGATGCGGGTGCGCAATTCTAAAATAATTGTTGACAAGAGTCGTGCCCATTCATTATTATTCCCTTGACACTATTTTAGCGGTAAATAATTGTACGTACATGAGTTGCACCGTAACTGTAACGAAAAGGTCCTACGATGTCTAAATGCATGTGATCGAGTCTTGTATCTGGAGGTACAATATGTTAGCGCAAGAACTTGTGTTTGGTCACTTTTGATTTAGTCCAGTCGGTAGAGACCGAAGTACCTGTCTATGGAAATTTTCTGGTAAATCGGATCTCACAGCACATATGTTTTTAAAATGATGAGTGCAATTACCAAAACGTTTGCTGCGAAGAAATTTTATCAGGAAAAAAGTTATTAACAATTTAAGTGAAAAATTCGCCGCCGTCGCGGTTTTTCTGTTATAGCTCAGAAGCATGACTTCGTACGAAAAAATGATTGGAATAAAATTTGTTTGTTATAAAAAAGGCTATAAAATGGTGTTAGTCTGATTCCAAAATTTGCAATAACAAAGCCGTAAGGTTGACGAGAAGTTAGAAAACGCCAATTTTTTTAAGTTGCTCTAAAAATGTTGATTATCAAAAGAAAGTGACGAAACTTTAGAGAAATATAGTTCAGTAAGTGTAAAATAATAACGCTAATGCCGAAAATCAAAAACGTAAAATATTGTGTTCTACACCGTTTTATACCCCCACCGTGTTTTAGTGTAAACAGTCGTCAAATTTTTTTGAGACCTTGCTAGCACTTGAAATTTGGCATACAATATGTGTAAATACATAAAAATCATTTTTGCTGTTTTTTCAAGGTTTTAAACGTTACCCTAGTTTTATACGTCATTGATTTTTTCATTTTTCAACATGAAAATACGATAATTCATAAAATGCACTATCACAGTTAAATTTATTCACCAATTTACCAACAATTTAAAAGAAAAATATTAATTTTCGTTGTTTACATGTTCAGATACTTAACATTTTGCGTTTACAAGCCATACTCGTGTATTACTTAATATATCAACGTCGGACAAAAACGTTCGAGTAGAGCAAGTCTTTTAGCTTATAGATGTAATTTTTAAAGTCTCTAAGTTGTATATTTGTAATAAAATATGGGCACCGAAGAGTCGAAGTTGCGCTGTAAAATGATGCTTCTACGGCCGCAGCGAGTGGTGGGGGGCCATTGTAAAGGCGTGCGTCTGCGCGGCGACGCGCGCGCGTACGTTTAAAGCGAGATGCTGAGTATTTTTTGTTTTTCTCAGCTTCTACTACACTAAAAAGTTTGTTTAAACTAGGGATAGACTAGGAATAAGCTGAAAACCTTATTACGAACGGAAAATCCTAGTTTTGGAAATTAAACTTCTCTTCTTAATTACCTAGGCCTTCATTATTTGTACGTTAGTAATATTATGCTCCACCTACACTCTCACCTCATAGGTAGGACATGTATTTGAGAGCATGAAGTATTTTTAATTATTTATTGAGAGCGCGTATAGAATTGTTACTAGTGGCTGGGTTTAGACTCGTTACCCGCTCCGATATGTACTTTTAGTGTATTTATTTGACTTACCTTTTTCTGCTTCACTTGTCTTATTTTGCTGCTTCTGCTATCCTCGTCTTTTTCTCTCTGCTTACTCGTCTTATTTGGATAATAGGTGATAGGTTGTTAAAATGATGCACTCACAGTTTTCTTTTCGAGTATGATTGAAAATATATTTGCTTCTTAAGGGGTTATGACAGTGTTAAAACCTGAAAAAAAAGAAAAATTGTTAGTGTTGAAAAAAATTAATAGATATATAGGTGCTCTAAAAACTATATTTTTGCTTTCAAATACAAGTATTATACATCACTTTTATGCATAAATAATATGCATAAAGTGAGTGTAACATTTAAAAACAATTAAAGGTATTTGCTTACCAAAAATCATGATTTTCATCACTTTTATTTACTTGCCGCATGTTTCTGATGGAACCGTACCATCAATCCTGTTGAATCAAAGTGCCAAATCTTCATTATGAGTCTGGTCTCAGACTAAGTGGAACAGATTCCTGAAAAACACAAAATTAATATAATTAATTAAACATATATTGACAATATTAATAATTATAGTGAATGTTACATATGTAAACATACGTAACATTCACTTTGAACTTATTTTTGCCAATTCTGCTCCACTCAGTTTGTGACCGTACTCATTAGGAAGGTTTTCCACTTTGGTTCATCCGGATTGATGTTATGGTTCCTTCAGAAAGCTGCGGCAAGTACATCAAAAGCATGAAAAAACTAAATTTGAGTAAAAGGCATTTAAAGTTTATAATGTAAATCATACAAATGAACTCAGCTATACTTACAGAAAATATCCGGCATACCTTGATTTGCTTTTGGTACTCAAATATACATACAATAAAGTATATTTGATGGTACGCACTTGTCATGCTGTGTGATAATAGCATTTAGAAGCTGAAAATAAAATAAAAATTATCGTTAGCTATTCATAATCAAGTTATGTTTATGAATTACAGTTACATACAATACTTACCATTATTAAATACACTTCAAGTTCTTAAAAGGTATGCAAAATAATACTTCAGGCAGTCAATATAAGCTCCCATTTTGCTGGCTTGCACCCGTATACCTAAAAGCAAAAAATATACCAACAAAGAAAAAGCTCATTATGAACACTGTTATTACAAATTAGTTTCCAATACTTATCTGAATAATGTTTGTACTCTGCAGAAGCTCTTGCACTTTTGCAACACCACTATAAGGTTATAAGCATTGCTACAGCAGCTAGCAGACTAACTGCACTGATCTAGTATCTTGGATGAAAAACAGCTGTTTGGCTGCTTTCTGCTGCTTTACAGAAAATTCTACTATACCGATCAAACAGAAATCTTCATTCTCGACTAGACGCTGTGAGGCACAACCTATTCGAGTGGCAAATTCAAATTTGTTGAATGCCTTTACTTTAACACATTGAGTTTAGTAACATAAAATCACACATAGAAAAATTAATTTTACAGATTTTATTTATTTTACGGAAATAATTAAATTAATAACTCTTGAGAAAAAAACGGTTTGTAAAACGGTTTTAAGTCATATTTTCAGTAAGATTTCTCATGAAATTACTCTGTAAAAAGTGGGTTAGAACAATCCTTTCCACAAGTTTGGCCTAATTAAAATATTTAAAAATCACGATTTTTCAAAAATTTACTTGAAACAGATTTGTTAGTTTTTTGTTAATATCTTCGAGGAAAATTTTTTTAGCCAAAAACGGCTTTCAGGACCATATTCTACAGACTATTAACTATGAAAAAAGTGAATAAAAAAAAATGGGTATTTTCAAAATTTTAACACTGTCATAACCCCTTAAATTCACAATTGAGTACTTGGAAGTGCAATAAAAATCTCCGCAAATTGACGAACCGCGAGGTACGGAGTTCGGACTTAAACACGAGATTAATTAAAATGAGGCCAATTCAACTCTTTTAAAGCCCGAATACGTTGATCCACTCTTAATGTATAACGCTTAATAATCATTTTACAGTATGACGATTGCCGAATAAGTAACACTGCTGATTTGTGTTACTCAATTACAGCGCGCGTTCAAAATATAATGTTTCGAAATTAACATCGTAATCATCTAGATGTTTTGAATTTTGAAAAATAGTTTAAAATTTGTAAATAATAGATTTAAAACGAATAACATCGTAGGACGTTACAGTAAAAAGGTGCGACAAACCAAACAATCTGCAACTAATTTAGAGAGTAGGTATATTCCTGAAATATAACTAATTAAGTTTCTGCTTACTTTTCGGTTAAGTATTTGTTATAACCGAAGTGATGAGCCTTCTGTTCAAGCAACATCTTTAAATGGCATATTTCTTTTGAACTTGTGAAAATTTTAGTGAAAAAAAGCAAGAGGCTGCGAAGAGTCTTCTACTCGTTGTTCGAATGATACACGCATTGCTCTATCAGGTGTCTATGAGGTGTCACTGATTAATCGAAATTCCGCATTTTCGTACGACAGACGAAAGAGGCCGAGCTTTCTATGAGACTGGAGGTCCTTGGATAAGAATATGATCAAGTACACTTCCTTTTTTAGTTATCCTGAATTGACATGGGCCGAAGACTTGAGGATATTTGTTGACAATGTTATCATATTTATGATCTGGTGCCAAAAAAGAAATTTGTATAGACTCTACGGATTTTACAAAAGCTGGCACTTGAACGCTTTGGTTGTCATCAACCAGTTTCTTCAACGTCAAATCTGGATGTAGGTGAAAATGTGATAGCAAATCAGCTACAATAATTACATGCGAAACGTCTGCAATTGTAAAATACCCGGACAGTCTATGAGGCAGAGCGACGTCAAGTATCCTTTGAATGATTCCATAAGTGTTGATTGTTGAACCGTTGACTGCAAAAAGCTTTAAAGCTGCTAACTTACTGTCTTCGGTATATTTGTCTTTGATGTGAAGACCTGGAGTGAGTGACCCGGTTGCGACAGACTTGCACGTCAGAGTTGCACGGCTTCTCCTTGGAATTGTCATACCTTCGTTGTAGCTCTGCGATCATCGATTTTCTATATTTAAATTTGATAACGCCTTAATTATTTAACAGGATTTTTCAAATACTTCTAGTATAAGATTTTGATAAAAAATTCCATTGAAAATACAATATAATATCGTTTTGTAAAAAATTTCTTTCTCAAAAAGTCATTAGCCTAGAACAAACCGCTAAATAACCAATTTTAAACCGTAAAATCGCAATTTTTTCCTTAATTTGGTTATCTTAAACAACATAAAAGAAACCATCTCATAAAAAAAACCATTCTATTAACTTATCGCGAACAAATTTGTCCATTGCATTTATTCAGAATAATAACAATAAATTAATAATTATTAAAATTTCTCCACGTAGTTACGCCATGGATTAGACACACTTAGCAACAGTAACCGCCGATGCATCGGTTCAAATGACGCCCCCTGTAGCAAGTCGATGCAATTAGAGTTTACAGTACAGGTTACTACAAACTCCGGTAGTAGGAACTGGACTCTTCGAAAGTCGATGCTACGGCATACGTTAGACTACAGCTGACTGATTTTTTTTCAATGTACGAAAGTGTCTCTAAAACTCCCAGAATGAGCCAGCAGCAAAGACCATCAACTTCAAAATAGGTCTAAATTTAATGCAATATTGAATATCTGCTAATAATATAAACTTATCTAAACTTGCAGTAGCATCAATTTACTGTAATACTCTAACATTAACCATTCATAATCGACCTTTTTAAACTATGTTAATTTTTGTTGGAAACGACGATATATTATTTCATAATTACATTCTTGCATCCTTGCATCAATCTATCATTACCAATTCACAAATTAGCTGATTTGTATATTGGTGGATATGGTGGATATATTGATATAGTATCCATAGTATCTAGCGAAGCAACTTTCACGCATACGAACGCTATTTAGCATGTAACACTACCACACTTTTTTTACTTTATCTAGCATAGGGATCGTATCCCCCCGGGGACTCCAGTAATTTTTTGTTACATTATTATTGAATGAAACAATAGATGTAAGTCTAACCTCCAGACTTTCGCGTCGCAAGTATTTGAATCTAGTAAATACAAAGTGGGGAGCCGCGTTACTCGAAACGTACTTGAGTGCGCATGGCTGCGTTAGACGCGATTGGGAAAAATGTAAAAAAAAGAACAAACAGAAATGAAAATTGATGCTAATAAGCCATAGCACAGTGCATGCGGATAAATTATGATGTTTATTTTTAAGATCAATTCAATAAATTTAACTGAATATCTTACCTTGTTTGTTAATGGAGCGAGGAAAGCGCGATGTCGAGATTAATGAATAGGAAGTCAATTATGCAATAATGCAGCAGCAATTAATAGGCAGATTAATCTGCAATAAATACTCCTTCAATTCCAATGCTCGTCGGGATTTATTCCTTTATTCCTGCCTTGATTACGCGAAGCAAGTATAATTCTCGATAACGCTAACCCTTAGTTGCCAAGATTTCGAATCGTCAACAACCCGAAAGAACACGATTAAAGAATCGAAAATAAATAAACACTATTTGAAATGAAATAAAAATTTAATTAAAACTTTGAGATTTCAAATACAAGATTATGAAAGCCAACCAGTGGGGACGAACGCGCGTCACTTTCTTCCTCGCTAGTTGTTCTTACCTCTCCCCCATCTCTCTCCTCGATTCATTAGCTACTACGCTCTCTCTCGCACCTATGGACTAGGTGTGAATTCCGGCGGCGCTGGGGAGGGCGAAGCGCTTGGTCAACGTTTCGAGGGATAGCAAAGTAGTACCGTTATCGTCTTCTCTATCGCTTGGCTCTAAGTCTTTTGCATCTATGCAGCTTCGTTGTGTGTCGTTGTCGAAAGATTTTATTCTTCGACATCGGTACATAACAACATTCAAGAAATGTTACTGTCGTAACATTTAACGGTTACGTACTATTAAATGCACATTTTAAACTTGTTTTTGATGGACAACAATAATGCGTAACTCTTGCTAGTATAAAAATAAATGTTAGGCTTTCAAGATAAATTAATATCACTGAGTAGAGCTAATTTTATTTTGAGGATACATTATATACTGTTGCACTTAATTAAATATTATCAGATATTAAATATTTGAATTTAGTAACTCGAGTAGTTTATTTAATTTCTAATTCTACTACTCCTCCGCCTAAAATACATATAAGTATAAAAATATGACCGAATGTTGTCAAACCACATTGTGTGATTGACTTATGAGAATGTCTAAGTGCTTATAATTCTAATGACGAAAGCTTATCCAGCTTTTGTTGCTGCGCGCCTAATGATTCAGTCCGCCATTAGGAAGCGTAAAGCACGCTGTCTAGCTCTAATATTGTAGATTTCCTATGATATATAACTTCATTGAATGACAGGAAATGTTGTAACCATAATATTTATTATAAAAAAGACTATTAGATAAAAATAATATTCATTAAAAACTCTTTATTATAAATTGTTAATATTTTTCCAGTTATTTTGTTTATGCTTGGAATTCACCGCCGAGTTATAGCACCAAGTATCATAACGCAACGAGTTCGAAATGTTCTTGGAGATTTTAATATGAGCTGTGATGATACAGGGAAACTTATTTTGAAGCCAACAAGACCGTCTCATTTACATGAAACTTAAATAAATCCTACTTTTATGAATTGGAAAATTTTGGTAGTATTAAATCATTTAAAAAAACTTGTGTTTTATTTTTAAACCATGAATCATGTTTCAAATTAAAAAATATATGTACAATTTAACTTTATTTTTATGTTTGTAATATTTTATTGCTGGTATTATATCAGAATCGATTAGTCATATGTACGATAAATAATTGATGATATGCTGTTTTCTTTTGCGTTTTTATAATTAACCAATTAAGTACTGGCGATAATACATTTATATGAAAATTAATATATAAATTACATTTAATTCTATATGTGGAATTGAAGTTGAAGTGTTAAACAGAAGTTGAAATGTTGAAATTGTTTTAAATTACGGTTGTATGAATTGAATATTCTTCATATTTCATTCATCTATGTTTTTGGATTACATGTAACAATGTTATCGACAGATCGGGAAAATAAAAGCGGTTTTCATGGTAATTTTATAATGAATTCGATTCAAGATGATCTCAGCAAATAATCCAAAGATCGGTGAGCCCATATTCGCTCTGTGCATAATTCGACATCAGTACTTTTTTTGTGGTAAGACTGATAATTTTTTGTTTGAATCAATACACAGGCTTTCTTTCCCCATATAAGCAGATACATTTTTGGCAATAGTTTAGTTCTGAGAGCGGCCGCAAATTCTGTAGAAAAGTGCCAATCATTTAGTACCACTTATTGACACGGGCATCGCTGATAGTCAGCGCATAGAGCCAATAGCTGTATTGTTTATAAAATTTACTAACAAATAATTTATTTGATTACTAGTGATGTTTCGTCCTTGGTAAGGACCTCTTCAAGACAAAATTATAATAAAACTGTCCTCAAATAAAAGTACTTAGAGCTCTTACCTGGTCATTCTTTTACTCACTCCAGCTTATCGGCGTTTTCGCATGTACAAATTAACAGTCAGGTGAGTGAGTGAGTGAGTGAGTGAGTGAGTGAGTGAGTGAGTGAGTGAGTGAGTGAGTGAGTGAGTGAATGAGTGAGTGTGTGAGTGAGTTAGTGTATGAGAGAGAGAGAGAGAGAGAGAGAGAGAGAGAGAGAGAGAGAGAGAGAGAGAGAGAGAGATTATTTATTTTTTAGTACAATATGTTGTACCAACGATCAGAATCAAGTCAATTTGATATGTAGCATTACAAATAATTATAAAATAGATTAAGTAAATAAATAAATAAATAATTAACAAAACATAAGTAAATACATAAGTGTGCGATGCATAACGTAGATAAACTATATACCGTCGTTGAAATTATTTACAACAGAGATACAAATAAAATCTATGAGCGCTTGCGAGGCTCTCATGGTGAGTGCGAACAAAAAGGTTTAATGAGAAAAGCGATGAGGAAAAATTTATTTTGCGAAACAGATACTTCGTGCGAGTATAGAAATATCAAACTTTTGAACGATAATTGCGTGTCGACCTCACCTCCAAAAGGGGAGATTGTGGACGAGAAATTTATACATAAATCGCAAGTAGAGCCTGACAACAAAGTCCAGAATTTTGTCGTTCTGGTTTAGAATCAAATATAATTAAACAATGACAAGTCAAAATAATTCCAAGCGTCGCATGCGGGAATAAATTAGAATTTTCGAGAGATCAGTTGTGGATGCGACGAGATAACTTAGTACACTTCTTCTCGGGCGATTGTAAGACTAGAAATGAAATTAGTAAAAGTATGATTGAGAGAAACATTTTTGTAATTAATGATCTAATAGAGTAGCACCCGAGAGGAGTGGAAAAAGATATTCCATTTATTTATTAAGGATAGGCATGACGATAAGGTTGAAATTAGGGATATATTAGAAGTCATGCAGGTTTGTAAAAACTGGGAATTTATTAAATAACAATTTTTGGTCGATCATTAAGCAATTTTTAATAACGCGATTTTGTACGAAAAACGTTAAAGTCACAGCGTGCACGGGAAAGGTTACAATTACGAATCCGAGCGCGAGAGAAGGCATTATCCGCGAATGCCACGAGTCATTAATAGGAAGTCACATGGGCACGAGTAAAACGACAAATGCCAGCGACATAAGTTAGTTAGGAAGAAAACGCGTCAACCAATGATTATAACGAAAATTCCCAAAACTGCGTTCGCGAGAATCGAAGTAGATTTATAGTCCGGGAGTCCTGGTATCATATAGGAACATATTTGGAAGTTCGTGCCACTCGCAATTTTATTGTTGGATCTGGTAGGTGTTAGTGTACTGACGATGTCCTTAAATTCTGTACCTCGCAGCTGCCCCGGAACATTGTCCTTATTGCAAAATAAAGTTCAAACATGCATTTTTTGGTTTTTCATTTGTAGGTTTTTTATTATTACCTTGACGTGAAAAAGTTGACTATAAAAATTGTTCACAATTGAATTTCCTACAAGGTACATGTATTCCCGAGTGCGAAATTAACTTTTTTCATCGCTAAATTGTTGAAATAAAAAAAAAAATTTTCTTCATATTGCCGTAGCTTATGCAAAAATAATGTTTTTTGATCGAACTTTCACTCAGAAGGTTTTGACAGTTCATACTATACAAAAATGCTTGCCCGATCTCGCTAAGTTAAAATGGCGGCTTATTGCAAAATAGTTATTGTATTATTTCAAATGCATCTCTATTTGTCACATATAACAATAAATCGATGCGACCACCTGCAATCGCTAGCTTATGGCATACTTAACAAACGCTAAAAAGAACTTTTCTTCGAATTAATATTTAACAACATTTTTAGCAACAAATGTCCATTTCTGGGTTTGTATCTCGGCCAATTTTAAAGTTAGAGAAATGCGGTAAAATCCATCGTAAAGTGTGTGAAAAACCATGAATTTTCATATAAAAAATATTTAGATCAGACAAATAGGAGCCGAGATAACAATTTCTTTTTAATCGCCGATTACGCCGAAACTACTTAATATTTTTAGATGAAATTTATCACAGTGCTTATTGAAGAAATACTCTAGAAGATCATGCCTGTCCGAACAGCTGTAGATGCCTTCGTTCGGTTGAAACGACTGGTGAAAAAGGCAAAATCAGCGCGCATGGCCGCGCGGCTCGTCCGGTCGGGCGGCGCGGTGGTGGGGGGAGCGCCACTGCGGCAGTTGACAGGATTTCGTGAACTTTAATTGTAAATTTATTTTCTCGGCAACTAAAGCAGCTATTGCAATACTTTTTTTTTCATTTAATATGTTTTTTGCTCTGTTAATTAAATTATCATTAAATTAACAGAAATACCTAAAATAGTCATTTTTTGCACAAATTTTAATATTTTTTACCAAGCGCATAATATACATAATTTTGAATCTAAAAATATTATTATCGTTACACCCGCATAACATATATATGTATATGTAAACTAACAACCGGCTATTTGTGTTTTGAAAGTCAACTTTTATGTAACTTTTGAAAGGTCTAGTTTTATATAAAAATTATTATTTTGTTTGTGCGTATCTTCGAAAGTGTACACCCTTCCCTCTTAAAAGTTACACCCATGCTCTAGAAAGTGACACCCTTCCCTCTTAAAAGTTACACCCTTCCCATTATATTACAAATATATAAACGCACTGCAAATCAATACGTGTCAATTGGAAATTTTCCTCTAACAAGTACAGATGTCTATAAAACCTCTGAAACTATGAAGTGAAGATTTATATTTATCCTTGCAAATATGAAGGAAGGGTTATAGGTTGGAACGGCACGATTGTTGTTCCCGTAACAACCGGTCGTGTACAACCGTGACTCGTATAGTCACGTTTATATTCTCGTCGTAGTCTCCTCGTGATCAACACGGCTCGGCCAGTTCGTGGTGGCCGTGCGTATGCACGGAACGAAGGCGGCAGGGGACGGGGTTGCTAATGATAGAATTATGAGAACTAAAGGAAAGTATATTATCAGAAGAAATGGTACAGCGCTCGTACTATCGAGCGAAGGTGCTCCACCGCACACTGCGCGAGAGAGAGAGAGAGAGATGGGGCTTGATCGCCCGAATACCGAGAGTGAGAGAGAATTGGCACTTACAGTCACACGTCGGTGCCGGGGGGTCGCTGTCTGCTCTGGCTCGCTGCAGTCGTCCAGGCTCGCAATCGGGTCGTCGCGGGTAGCGTGGCTCCGGTGGCAGTCGGACGAAAGATAGCGTCTCTCGGCGTCGCACGTCGTAAGAAAGGGGCACAGAGAAATAATGCACGGGCGCGTGGTCGTGTATACCGCTCGGGCGCTACCGCAATACTGGAAACTAATACGCGCACGATTCGGAAGGACGCTCCGGTCCTTGACCCAGCGTTGTCATATTTTGGCAGCACGTGAGATATGGACCGGCAACGTCGCCTAATGAACGCGCGCTCTCTCGCTTAACATCGGCCTACTATAAGGCGCTCTCTCGCTCTCTCTGTCTCTCTCGTGTGCTAGTGTCCGCTGGTGGTAGCTAGAACACAAATAAGTATTAATACAGTTTGATACGGCATACGCCCGGAGAGGCGATAACGTGCGTATCATATATGCGACCGTTATAACACCCCCCTCCAGACGCTAAGTATCCGTCCCGGCGTACCAGCTCGCGCTCACTACGCCTATCCGGGCGATCCGGGAGTACTACTTCCAATACGGACTGTACGGCAACCATAATAATATAGTAAAAAGGAATAATAATGCAAATATCAACGCAAGGGTTGAATAAAAACACAAGGTTGCCATTGTATTGAAATGTATTTTAGAAGAAGAAAAAAAAAATTTTTTGGGATATTCCCATCTCTCTCTTTACAGATTATAAATTATTCGGCCGGAGGCCATCACGGTCGACAAAAAGAAAAAATATGTGGCGTCGGTGCTAATTTGCGCCCGACAACCAAAAACAAAAGAAACTGGCGTTAATGCCTGATGTACAAACGAACACCAAAAAAAAAAAAAAAATTCGGCAGATGTTTCTGGGAGTAAAGAGGAGGGAAAAGAAAAACATAGAAGGAGACAGATCGTCGGCCGAGAGCCCGTTCGGCTGTAGCACCTACTTCCGTCCCCGGCCGCAGTATGTTAGATCTGTGCCGTGGACGCTGAAATTGGTGCAGTCCTCCATTTTTCTTATTCCTCGTTCGCCACAGATGGGGCATCGCAGACCCGGCTCCGTGAAATATTGGCCGGTCGATTTGGCTTGCCGTAATTTGGCGAGGCGCTTTGCTTCCGCGGCTTCCTTGAATTCCGCGTTCAATTCCTCGTCCGACTTTGGAGCCGGTCGACGCAGTACCCCCGTAGGCGGTTTCGGCCGTTTTTGGTCGTCCGATGCATCGGCCGTACTCGCCGAAGGAGACTTCTTAGTCCTCCGCAGGTGGGCCATCAGCTCCTTTGCCATTCCGTCGTGCGGGACGTCCGGACGGTGGCCAAATTGTTGCCGCATCTCGCTGCCGATGTCTTTCACCTCCTGGAGTGCCTCCATCAGCTGGTCGCATACCTCACTGGCCTTCTTTCTGGCGGCCGTCCGTAGAGCCAGTTTCTCGGCGAACTGGACGGCTTCGATTGCCTGAAGCTCGCTCAAGAGTTTTTTCTTCCGGCTCTCGATGTCGGTTGACGACAAGTTGTCCAACGTCGGACGATCCAGGTCGTCTGGTTTGCCGCCCGTTTCGGCCGCTCGGTTGCCGTTGTCCTCTGCCTATTCGGCTGGCGTCAGCTGGCGTCGGACGTCACTTGGGAATGAATCCCAGCTCACTGAGCGTTTCATGGTCTAACAGTCCGTCTGTGGGAAAGGGTAAGACAACACAATGGGTTAGTATGGGGGGAAACGGGAAACATAAATACAAAAGAAAGTAGAAGGAAAGAAAACAAGCGTATCTGCCGATTCCCTACGCTGCCGCCTTTTGCGCTCGCGTTCTCCGCGGGGAGAGGGTTATAGGTTCCGCACGAGTTTTGTTTTTCGAGCCTTTCGATCGACCTTGCTTGGCCTGGCTCTCACCTACGCTCGCGGTTCGTGTAGGTACTATGTCTGCCGGCAGACTATCGCTAACACGCGGGTTACTAATTTTCACCGGCGCGTCTTCTTTGTCTTCCGATCGAGGATCTTCTTTGGCATCGTCTTCTTCTTCCCCAGACGTGGTTCGATCGTCTTCTTCATCTGCTGATGAGTCGACGGCCGTTCTCTCTTGGAAGACCTTGAGATCTCCCACATCTGTTGGACCCAGTACTTTACCATCTAAGTCAACAAGTTCATAAATATTCGGGCTCACAATGCGGCTGATTTTGAAGGGCCCGATGTACGGCGGGGCGAGTTTGGCTGCGACGCCTCCTGCTGCAGACGACAACACTCTATTCTTCTTAGTACGAGTTCGTCGACTGAGTATTTCACGTCCCGGTGATGAGCGTTGAAATACTTAGCTCGTCGTTGCTGCGCTGCTTTAGCGTTCTCGTTAGCTAACTCTTGTAAATCTTCTAAATCCCCCATTCTTTCCTTCCAGTCGTCGACAGCTAATTTCGCCTCTTCAGACGTTGCTGCAATTTCTTCTTTACGTAGCAACGTCAAAAGTGGATTCGGTTGACGGCCGAAATTCAACATTGCTGGCGAGGTCTGTAGAGATTCCTGGACCGCGGTATTCATACTGAAGGCGAACTCAGTAATGTGTTCGTCCCAGTTTTTGTGATGACCGTCTAAAAATTCGCGAATCAATGTTTTAATCGTACGGTTGGCTCGCTCGACCATATTCGGCTGAGGATGGTACGGAGGTGCGTACGTATGGTGTACGCCTCTTTCTTGGAGAAATTTATCCATCGCTTTATTGCGGAACTCAGTACCACTGTCCGAGAAAAATACTTTCGGAGTGCCAAACCGTAAAAAGATTTGTTCGCTCAAGTGTTTTATGATAGTTTGAGCATTCGCCTTTCGAATGGGGATACACTCGACCCATCGGGTAAACATATCTTGAAATACCAATAGATATTCAACGCCATGGGTCGATTTCGGTAGCGTACCCATAATGTCTCCAGCTACCGTTTCCCACGGTCGAGAGAAATTGCGATCGTCCATATGTCCAGCAGGTTTACGCTGCTCAGGTTTACATCGTTGACAGGTGGAGCAAGTTCGAACGTAGTTCTTCACATCTTTATTTAATGACTGCTAAGAATACAGTAAGGCTACTTGTTGTTGAATTTTCTTACGACCAAAGTGGCCGGCTGTTGGCTGGTCGTGACATTCGATCAGAGCTTGCTCTCGTTTCTCTTGCGGAAGCACTAATTTCCAGGCGTTCTCATCTTCAATGACACCGTCGACGAATGCGTTCGGCCGGTACGTGAACAACTTGCTGCCGACGATTTTCCAACCTGGATTTTCGAGTGGTTTTTCGGCTACCTATCGTCGTCGCATCAAATACCAGTCATCAGTTGTCTCGTCCTCTGGACTGATACTAGCCAGAGCCGGACGATTTTCCTCTAAGTCGTCGTCTTCCTCGTGCATTCGTGACAAGGCGTCTGGAACTAGGTGAGACGATCCTGCTCGATGTTCGATCGTGTAGTCGTATTCTTGTAATTCATGTGCCCATCTTGCCAATCTACCCGTAGGGTTACGCAAGTTACTGAGCCACTTAAGACTACTATGGTCAGTCATAACGAGAAAACGATATCCCTCTACATACGGGCGAAATTTCCGAATTGCCCAGAGTACTACGAGGCATTCGCGCTCCGTGGCCGAGTAATTTCGCTCGGCGGACGTCATCGTTCGACTGGCAAATTCTATCACTCGTTCTTTGCCGTCGATGGTTTGGGTTAAAACGCTCCCAAGCCCAGTGCCGGATGCGTCACACTGTATGCAGAAGGGCAAAGAGAAATCCGGGCGGTGTAGAACAGGAGCAGATGTGATCAGTATCTTTATCTGTTCAAACGCACGTTGTTGTGCCTCACCCCAGACGAAGTTCTCTTTCGCCTTAGCTTTTGTTAAGTCAAAAAGCGGTCTCGCGATATCGGCGAAATTCTTCAGAAATTTGAGGTACCATACAGCCATGCCCATGAATCTCCGTACCTGAGTGACATTCTTCGGTACGGGGTAATCGACGATTGGTGCGATCTTTTCAGGGTCCGGACGAAATCCGTCTTTGTTAACAAGTACCCCCAAATACTTCGCCTCGCTCTGGCAGAAATGACTTTTCTTGCGGTTAATCGTCAGATTAGCTTCCACGAGCTTGGTGAGCACGACTTCTAAGAATTTCAAGTGATCGTCGAACGTTTCCGTATAGACTATGATGTCGTCTAGATAGTTATAACAATTGGGCTCCAAATCTGGAGTAATCAGAGAGTCAATCATCTTCTGGAAACAGGCTGGAGCTCCGGCCAATCCGAACGGAAGACGTTTCCATTGATACAGACCCATACCAGGAACGGTGAAGGAGGCAGTATACGGTCGACTTTCTTTCTTGATTTTGATCTGATGGTAAGCGTCGCTCAGGTCGATCGTAGAGATGTATCGAGCGCGTTGTAACTTACTCAGAATCGTATTCATATACGGAAGAGGATATGCACTGACTTTCGTTAATTTATTTAACTTCCGGAAATCGATGCACATGCGACGTTCGTCGCCTTTTCCTTTCCTAACCATCAGGGCTGGACTAGACCAGTCACTGTCCGAGGGCTCGAGAATGTCGGCTGCTAGCTTAGCCTTTACCTGCGTATGCATCATTTCTTCGAGTTTCGGGGAAACCGGATAGTATTTCTGTTTGATTGGACGGCATGGCTCAACCTCCAATTCGAATTCTACCAGGTGTGTGAAGCCGAGCGGTCCCGTGTACTTAGGTATCAGACGGTCGAGCAACTTTTCTAATGCCGCTTGTTGGACATCAGTCAATTCTTGCAGTCCGATCGATGCAAGGCTCGGTTGACCAGTCTCACTCATCTCAGCTCCATCCGCGCTGATCACTTCGGTCGAATTTTCGACAGTCAACGTACGATCACGCGGGTTTAATCTAGCGTCGAACTCCAATACAAAATCGGCGCCGAGATTGCATCCTTCACGAAGATCTGGAACGATCAGGGCAGTCTACGTACGAGTTTGTCCGCCGATCGTGAAAGGAAGATCCACCGTTCCGGAGACCATGGATGCATACACGGTTGTACAGTAGCGTTGCATGCATTGGCCAACTGTACGGACATCGTGCCGATGCAAGCTGGGTTGCTCCAAGATCGTAAAGGGCCCTGATCCGGAATTCTCCTACATAGACTTGCAACCACCATCGCTGATCCGACAGTATACCGTTGCTACTGGTCGCTGCGCACTGCGCTGCGACGGTCGGTACTGGTGTTGAAATATCTGAGGTCCGAGGTGTTATGGGGTCAGTAGGGACCTCCGCTACTTTTCCCCTTTGGCTTTTCCCTTACAATCAGGGCAAGTGTACTTAGTGTAGCCTGGCTTCTGGCAGCTATAACAGACGAGCTCTTTCTTCGTCTCACTCTTGGTATCGCTGCTGTTGCTCGGCTTCTTATCAGCAGTCGTTTTCGGCTGATCAGCTTTATTTTCCTCGGGGCTGTTTTTCCCGTCAGGTTTCGGAGACTTCTTCCGCTTCTTCTTTGACTTTTTAGAGTCGGAGTCTGACAGCCTCAAGTCCAACTTACTCACGAAATCGGTGAACCATGGAGGTGGTTCAGTCGATCCGGAGGAGCTGATCACAGCGATTTTCGGCTGGTTCTTGCCTTTTGCCTTCTCGGACGTTGCTTGGTCTACGGCCGGGGTAACAGGTATGCCAGGATTCGTAGCCGTTCGTCGTTCGGCCGCGAGGGCTTTATGCCGGAACTCATCTAAGGTATTCACCTCGCTTCTCCCGAAGATAAAACGTAATGTTGGAGCCATATTGGAATATAAAATATCGAGCTTCTGATCTAATGACGTATCAGCTCGCATACGGTCGAAGAGTGTGACCATGCTGACGTAATAATCGCTTACGCTCTCGGTCGGGCCTTGCGTTGTCTTGCTTGCTTGTATCAATAAGCTCGATCGCACTTCGTCGGGCATGCCGTAGGTGAGCCTGGCATCTTTACAAAAATCTGCCCAGGTTGTCCATTTTGGCCGTTCCACGCGAGCCCATTTCAAAGCTCCGCCGGACAATAGTTGCGAGAGACCGTCTAGCACTTCTTCATCTAACAGACGTGGACGGGCCAGTCTGAGCGCATCTTCGACTTCTTTGATAAACTCTTCGATATCTTCGTTGGGATTGCCGGCAAACTTCGCCTTCCACCTCCGAACTTTATCTCCGATGTCCATTACCTTCTCCGGAATCAGACGACTTGAGTGTATCGGCTGACCCTCTCCTTCCCAGACATATCTATTGTCCTGGCAGGGGTTGAATGCCCCTGGAGTAGGCTGGGCAATTGCTGATTGCTGTTGAGTTGTTTGTGGAGGCTCTGCAAAATGCTGAGCCGCCGTATTTGACGGTGGTGTGTTTTGGCTGTTTCCACTTGACGTCGGGATCGTCGTTGCGTCAATCGGACGAAAATAATTTGGATAGTTATACGCCGGCGTAGATGAACGTTGGAACGGCGTCGACTGAGCCCATTGTGGTAATGACGATCCGCACGAGTTTTGTACGGGCACGGTCTCTGGCGTAAAATAGCGTTTGGAATATGTATCGCTGAAATTCACGTGACGATTGGAGTTTGCCGATTGTTGATTTACGTTCGTCACCAACTTCTGCAGTCGTGTAATTTCCTTAATCAGCGTTTGGATGTAATCGCCAGCTTGATTAATCGTCAGTTCGTGCGACCGTACAGCTGCTTGGAGTTCTTGTTTTTCTTCTAAGGTCTTCTTAAGCGTCTGCTCGTGTACCTCTAGGGTTGTTTTCAACGTTTTTTCTTGCATTTTCAGCCTTTCTTCATACCGAATATCGTCCGCAATTGGTGCCGGCACAGCGTACATACTGCCGTTAGAAGATTTGACGGGTTTCTGAGGTTGTTTGTCTCGATTTCTATCTAAACTTCTATTTCCTTCTAACTCTCTTTGCTCATAGTATTGAGAGCTGTGATCGTCCGAATCTTCATCGAACACCGCAGTACATGGTGTGAAATCGTACGACTGTCCGATTGCTGTTTTATTATTAATTGTCGCGTTGATGACTTCGGTATAGCTTGTCGATGGTATATTTACTGGGTCATTTCTAACATCTAAAATGTGTGCCATTACTGAGTTGTCGTTGCGTCGTAAAAATCCCCTGAGTTCCGCGGGTATTGATTGTGCGATAAATTCGTCGCGTTTCAACGCACGAACTTTTTCCGAAGTGCGTTTGTCTACCGGGACTAGCGAGGATTGGAAATCTTCCGCGGTAAATTCGCCCAAGAGACATTTAAACAAACGTATTTTATTATCGTCGACAATACCGCTGTCTTTCAAACCGATTTTTGACAATGCAGCTGATAAGTCTGCTTCGGTTAATTTTTCGACGTATTCAACCACCCGGTTTGTAATCATTTGGCCGGCTGTTAATGACTCCGATAGCGACATTTCTATGACTGAAGTATTACTCATCAATCGTGTGAAATTAATTTAAATGTACAGAAAGAGTATCAAAAGAAATTCTCGGACGTATAAAACAAAATTATTTTGTACAGTACGTACGATTCGATTTTAGAAAATTGCTAAAGCGTATAAAAAAAATCTATCCAATTTTAACAGTCAAAACAACGTAATTTACACCACGACAAAAAAGAAACAAAATGTTATTTGTGATTCGAATTAATACGCACGAAAAAAAAATATCGAATAATATACTAGTAATAAGTACACAATAATAAAATTTCGAATTCCAAAAAAAAGAATTAAAATAGCATAAATAATACAAATGGTTTAATTTGTCGAATTATTAAATAATGTTTCACATAATCTTGTATACTATAACACGCAATTGAATATACGGCTATAGTATTTTGAGAGAGTCAGTCAGTCAGTACTGAGAAAATGCGTACGAAAGTAAAGCTGTGAGACTCGCACGGCCGTAGTATTAGGCGTGCGTTTGTTGTGCTTACTGTCTCTCTCAAATTACAGGCGAAGATCCCTATACCTGCTCGGGCGGGCGACACTATACAGTCGAGCTATGGCTCGGCGCGCGCGACGTAAACATACGTATAGTGCGCAGCGGCAGTGTCTCTACCGCACGGCCGATCGGCCTTCGCTTGCCTATAGACGGGCTACCTGAAACGCGTCGAGCGAAGATCGTGCGAATAACTCTCCGAGTAACGGTACTCGAGGGCTATTCGTTTCGTACGCTATACACTGCTGTATGTATGTGTGAGAGCGGCGCGTGTCTCGAGCTCTCGACTCGGCGCTCGATGTAAACAAACACGCTACTGTGTTGCGGCGCGCTCTTGACGAATTTTGCGTTCGACTCGAAATATATTTTCGTTGGTTGCTCGTTCGAGATTTATATAATCACACAATATAATATTTCTCGGCCGTAATAATTGCTACAACGAGAACTAATATGAGTATTGCGGAGCGTATACGCGCGATCCAAGATTTTACGGAACGCTATGGGAAAAAGAATATTTTTCACGAATATTTAAGCATTAATTAAGCCACAAAAAACGTTAGGGCGCCATTTGTAACGGCACGATTGTTGTTCCCAACCGGTCGTGTACAACCGTGACTCGTATAGTCACGTTTATTTTCTCTTCGTAGTCTCCTTGTGATCAACACGGCTCGGCCGGTTCGTGGTGGCCGTGCGTATGCCATATTTTGGCAGCGCGTGAGATATGGACCGGCAACGTCGCCTAATGAACGCGCGCTCTCTCTCTTAGCATCGGCCTACTATAAGGCGCTCTCTCGCTCTCTCTGTCTCTCTCGTGTGCTAGTGTCCGCTGGTGGTAGCTAGAACACAAATAAGTATTAATACAGTTTGATACGGCATACGCCCGGAGAGGCGATAACGTGCGTATCATATATGCGACCGTTATAAGGTGTACACTTTCGAAAATACGCACAAACAAAATAATAATTTTTATATAAAACTAGACCTTTCAAATTTACACAAAAGTCGACTTTCAAAACACAAATAGCCGGTTGTTAGTTTACATATACATTTATATGTTATGCGGGTGTAACGATAATAATATTTTTAGATTCAAAATTATGTATATTATGCGCTTGGTAAAAAAATATTAAAATTTGTGCAAAAATGACAATTTTAGGCATTTCTGTTAATTTAATGTTAATTCAATTAACAGAGTAAAAAAGCTGAAAAAAAACACATTAAATGAAAAAAAAGTATTGCAATAGCTGCTTTAGTTGCCGAGAAAATAAATTTACAATTAAGGTTCACGAAATCCTGTCCGCCGCCGCAGTGGCGCCGTAGCTTATTCAAAAATTATGACAATGTTCCGGGGCAGCTGCGATGTAGAGAATTTAAGCTTATCATCAGTACACTAACACCTACCAGATCCAACAATAAAATTGCGAGTGGCACGAACTTCCAGTCCCAATTCCAGGACTCCCGGACTATTAGTAGGGCCTCTTCCGATTACAGAGAAAGGCAATAGGTATATTTTGTCATGGCAATGCAACTTTACAAAATACTCAGGTGCAGTTGCAATGTCAGATATTAACTCCCCGTGCATCGCAAAAGCGTTGGTTGAAGGCATCATTTGTAGATTCGGATGTTCTGATGAAGTTCTGACGGATCAAGGGGCAAATTTAATATCAGAAATAATGAAACAAATCGCGAGAATCTTTAAAATCAAACAATTTAAATCGACCGCTTTTCACCCCAAGACGATAGTCTTACTCGAGCGAAACCATTACTCGTTAATAGAATACTTAAAATATAACGTTAGCGCGACTGGGATGAGTACTTGACACACGCGATGTTATCATATAATTCAAGCATACATGAATCTACCGGATTTTCACCGCATGAACTAGTGTTTGACAGGTACCGAGAATACCCTCGGAATTTACTGACGAAAAAGTAGACAGAACCTATAACGTGCTTTTAGACGAGACATTACATAAAATTATGAATCGCAAGCCTTAGCAGCCGCAAAGCTCATGATAGCAAAAAAGAGAACAAAAAAACGGTATGACAAGGTCAATGTAGAAAATTTAAAAATCAACCAATACGTATACTTATTAAACGAACCCTGAAAATCAAAGTTAGACTACCAATAAAAAGCGCCGTATAAAATTATAAATTTACTAGGCAACCATAACGTAGAATTAGATATAGGCGATAACAAAACGAGAATAGTTCACGAGACCAAATTAAAATCGACATGCATAGTAGATTTTCCTGATCCTATAACCCTTTAACGCTCAAAACTTCAAGCTGGGGCCTTTCAATTATAACTGTAAGGTCCCGCGATTGATTGATTAATCATTGATTTAGACATGTGTAACGTACGACTTGTGTGGGTGTGTGTGAGTACGCTGACGGTGGCTATATTGCAATATACCAGCCTCGTGTGCTGGTTGAGCAATGGTATGACCGGGTTTCGGGCGTTTTAAGATCAGCTCAGCATTTTCATATGTGTCGCCGCGTTTATACTTTTGTAATCCTTCTTTCGGTGACGAGTGTTGATTGGCTGCGGGTATCCCCACAATTAAATTGTTAAGCTACTGTCTGATCGGAGGTCGAGTCTTTATAAACCCTCGACTCCATCAGCGCAGCGCCTTTTTACGACCAGACCAGGTACCGGTGTGCGTCTAACCTCGTCATCACGACTTGCCGCTGAAGACTAGCCGACTACTTGGAGTTACTTCAGAAGGATTTACACGAGACCGTAAGAGGGTGTCAAGGTACTACCTGTACGCTATCGGGGGCCTAGAAATCTACCGAACTCTGCAGGCAAGCTGGCATATTTGCTCCGGTGGAAGGTACATCACGACTGAAGTACACTGCGACAGAAGGACCGCCAATCATATCTGGCGTGAGTGGGTGAAGCCGCAGCTTAATTAAGTAAAAACCCTTGCCACGACAAGCTCGTGTACCATAAGTAATAAGCACTCGCTAGGGAAAGAAGGAAACTTCAATCAACGGCGCGTGTGTAAAAGTAAGTTAGATATAACACATTTTAAGAACGCGTGAATGAATGTAAATTGTAAGAGAGATACGAACTTAGGCTAGAATGAAACATCTATGAACTGAAACGAGCCCTTTTGTACAACCCGAAGATTCTGCCTGGACGCCCAATAAAAAAAGATTATAACAAAGATTAAAAATAAAATAAAGACGAACTAATTATTTACTAACAGACGCCCTTTTACCTACTAACAAGCCCTTAAAAGTTTAAGACAAGGTGTGAGCAGGTAAGACGTCCGCGGACTCTGACGAAACGCCCAACAGCCATCAGCAGAGTGTCCGCAGTTCCAACATCGTGTCCGCGGACTACTAGCCAACGTAGAGACATATGAAGTAGCGCACGCGGACACACTCGCGTCCGCATATACCAGCCTTTGTCCGCGGACAAACAGCCAACGTTGGTCTTACGGAGTAGCGAGTGCGGACATACTCGCGTCCGCATAGTAAGCCGTATACGCTGTACAGCCAGTCCGCGATTTCGCTCGCGTCCGCATTTCCAGTACACTTGTTCGCAGAATTAATATATCGTCCATCAATATAGGTAAAGTCCACCTTCACGGACTTAGTGTATATAGATAGAGGTAAGAAGCATTAGAGGACCAGAATAAGAGCCATCGGAACAACTTCTCTTTTAAATTCACTTATTTATAATTTTAATTTTGCAATTAAAGATCCCGATCAAAGATAGCTTCCCAAATAAAAATAATTATGTGTATGAACCCAAGCGGCCCGAATAAGTCAAATTCGGCCCTTACATAACCAATGTAGAAAAAATATTAGGATACATATTCTTATGTACAAAAATCTCATCTTTTGAATGGCATCGCCAAATTTGTCAATATATGAATGCAAATTGCTTATTTTTAACAATAAACAAAAAAATTGTAGATTTTCAACATTTTTTTCTGTTAAAGCATTTTTTAAACTTTGTTCTCGGTACTTAAGAACATTCTAACTCATCAGGATGCGGGACCCAAAAGCTGTACTTCAAAAATATTCTATGGGATATTTTGATTTTTATTGTTAACCAATCCAAAATCACGTCCAAATGCCCGGAATTATTACAAAATCGCAGTACGTTATTTTAGCGGACTCATAACAGCAGCCATCTTAAAAATCAATTGTTTAAACTAATTTTGCTAATATACATCCAATCTGTTGTCACAAAACTCAGTAAAGTCATTTTGTCTGCTAAAACTTTGATTAGACTTCAAAAATGCATATTACTGTGATTTTGTAATAATTTCGGGCATTCCGATGCTATTTTGGATAACAATAAAAATCAAAACATACCATAGTATATTTTTGAAGTATAACTTTCGGGTCCCGAATCCTGATAAGCTAGAATATTCTTAAGTACCAAGAACGTAGTTTAAAGAATCCTTTAAGAGAAAAAAAATTTTGAAAATCTGCATTGTTTTTGTTTATTGTTAGAAATAAATAATTTGCAGTCATCCATTGACAAATTTGGCGGTGCCATAAAAAAGAGGACATTTTTTTACGTAAGAATATGTATTCTAATATTTTTTCCACATGGGTCATAATTGAAAGGCACGATCTAAAAGTTAACGTTAAAATTTTGGTCTTTTAAGCGTTAAAGGGTTGGGTTAGGTTAAATTACAGTACGGACTTGTGAAAGAAATTTTAAGAAAGCTTGTTAAATAAAAATGTTCATTACCCTCAGGGAGGAATAATAAACGTTTGTTCTCGGATCAAGGAGACTTGATCCGAGGAGTAATTTAACAGGCTGCATTTCCCCGAAAGGAGCGAAGGAGAGGCTCTTTTTACTCCCATTTCAAAACTAAAATTTATATTCTCAATGATAACGACACAGGTCCGAACGACTACCCGTAAGGCGGTAAATAGTCGCACTTCATAAACTCTACCGAAAGCGATCGCGAAGAGATTATCCCTCAGCGAAGCACAGGTAAACGCGCCGCGTCAAGTATACTATAGGGATCACCGCTGGTCAGCGCGTCAGGGGGTCCCCTCCGAACCTTGGAAGATCAGCCTACTATATACGCACATCTGCTAAACACCCGCATTTCGAGTCGTCTCTAGAGAAATATATACAGACTGCGACGGAGATTCCGTCGTAAGAAGTTGGGCAGCTCCCCTACAGACACCCGAAACCGAGCAGGAAAACTTGCTCTAATTACGTGGGTGTTTACAGGGGAACATCACGATGCCGCAGCCGAGCGTTGGTCGTCGAGCCGCGCTGTAGGAGAAGAGAAGGAGAGAGAGCGCGAGCAGAACAGCAGCTGACCGAGTCGTTGCTGTGACGTCATGGCCGCCGAGCTGCGAGAGAGCGCGCGAAGAGTGGGAGCACGAGGCGACGGTGAGCGTGGCGAGCGTATGGCGCGCAGCGAGCAGCGCAGCGAGCGGCAGATCCGCGTATGTGCGTGCGCAACAGAGAGAGCGCGAGTGAGAGAGATAGAAAGAATGAATGCTGCCGAGTGGAGGCCTACGAGCCCCACTGTACGAGTGGAGGAGGTATTGGGTCGAAGCGGAGGCGCAAGTGTCGTCCACAACGACCACGAAATATAGAAAAAATGTATTCGCCGGAGCCGTGGGATGAGGGAAACGAAATCGCGCGTAGTAGAAATTGTAACTGCCGCGATTCGGAAAAATCATGCGAGCGGTCACGTGATGGGCTGTAGGGAGCATGTGTGTGTAAAAGCCGGGAAGAGCGTTGAGGCGAGCGCGAGCATCAGTAGCACGAGAACCAGCAGCAACGTAGCATCGAGCAACAATCGAGAGAGCAGTTTAACTTGCCATCAACGCCACCCGCGCATCAGTTTCCGTTAGTTTCGCGACCGATAAGAAGAACTTGTAGAAGTAAGCAAAACCCGTGATCCGCGAGTGCCGCGTGTCTGCTAGAGCCCGTGACCACGGGCTGGCAACGCGCGAGAAGCGCGGTGTAAATACGAAGCGCGAGAATAATGAAACCTTAATTAATCACTCGGTGTATAGTTTGTCATTCCCACCAAAATCCCGGCAACCACGACCCTAAGCGCGGGGAGTCTCAGCCGAGGCCTAGAGAATACGGTGCGACTTTTCCGCGTAGCGTCAAGGCGCCCATTAACCCGGTTAACACAGGTACACACACTCAGAAGTTTAGACGCAGAGCGGAAGTTACGCGCGCTTATACTAATAATCAGTCTGCTACTAACCGAGCAAGCGATCCCATTCGTAACTCTTATACTTAATAAACTCTTCAACGAATAAAGACATAGCGTATTACATTATTTTTTCTCTTTATAGTTTCAACGCGCTTAAAAGTGACACAGCGTATACCGTTGATCGGATAGATAAAGTTCTTCAAGTAGCACGCTACAAAAACACCTTGGTACATATAAATTTTTGTTTATTTTTTTTAGATACTGGTATATTGTGTTGAATTAACTCGATCAATTGTGCTGTATTTGTGTGAAACGTGAGACGCAAGATGACTGGTAGAAGCGTGTATCGCCAGTCTCGCGGAGGACGCGGTGATCAATCCGGCGTACGCACACAATCCCAAACACAACAGAGAAACAGTCAAACAGGTGACAATACATTAAACGATTCTCAGAATTCATATACGAACGTTATAGATACAGGAAATCTCTTCGATGATGACGCGTCTTTTCAATCAGGATCGTTGGGAGAATATAATCGATTACCCAACAATTGTGCATTGGAAAGTCCTGCTCGTATCAATTTTAATGAAGCGATACATTTTTCCCTACCCCCACCGAACGAAGCAGCTGGTTTTAAACAAGCGAATGCCACCGGTATAAACACTGTGAGGCAGCTTGATGAGTCCGCCACTGACGCTGGACAGCAGCGAGTCGAAAATTTAAATTCAAACAACCCTCATACATTAATCACAACCCTTACACAATCCCCAGGACACACAAATAACGGTGGAAACGAAACGCGTGAAAAGTCCCGACATAACCATCCCTCCGGCACAATTCTAAAACAAACACAACCCGCGAATCGCAATGATGATTTTGTCACGCAACTTGAGGCGCGCGATCTAGCTCTAAAAAGACATAATGATATAATTGGCCAAAGAATACTACAAATTGATGAACTTTGTCAAAGATTGATAAGTAGGGAAACAGATCTCACAAACAACCTGAATGAGCGTGGTAGAAAAGTCCAGCAGCATGATAAAAGTATTGAACAGCTAACACAGGCAGTTGCGGACCTTGAATCCGCCCATCGCGTTGATTGGGAAGATCGACATCAATTAGCAGCACACATCGCGACGCAATAAGAAAAAATTAACACTGTTGCATCAAAACAGCATGAACTAACCCAATTGTTAGAAAGAAACAGGAGTGAACTCTTGCAATTTGTTGAACAACGTACTGTACGGAACGGTAACGGTGAAGGGCGTAATACCCAACTCAGACTAGAATTACCCATGTTCAGTTCAGCCTCTTGGGAGAACCCAGTAAAATTCCTAAAAAAAATTTTATACTATATAGAAGCCACAGGGGCACCAGAATTCACATATAAATACTTAGCTGATCAAGCTTTCCGTTCACCCGCAAGCGATTGGTGGGAGTTGATACGTGATCAGACCGCAGATCTGCAACACTTCCGTTCCCGGTTTTTACATTGGTTCTGGAATGCTGAAGTTCAGCGGAAGATCCGTAGAGAACTCGAGTTTCGCATTATTCCACTAACACTATGCTTTCGCGTAGTGAATATGTTATCCAGTTATATAATTCGTTGAACTTGGATGATCCTCCTACCGAAGCTTTTGCAGTGGATTCTTTCTCTCGACACTTTGATGAGCATGTGCGCTCTACGGTGCACTCGCGTGGTATGCGCTCCGTAGAAGAGTTAACTTACTTCTTAGATTCAACTGATCAAGTAGGCCCACTCAATTCAGATTTCCAACAATTGTCTCAAAAACGAGTCAATCGTCAAGATTTCGCGTATCCACACCGTAACCACGGTTTCTCTCGTTTTGAAAATCACCAAACAATACTATCCACAAATCGAAATCAGTCTTCACTCCCAAAAGATGGAGTAAACGTCGCCCATTCAACCCGCGTGACCCCGCTCGAAGAAATGTAAATAATATTTCTGAAACTCCTGCACCGGTTGATCCTCCCTCGGAAGTCGAATCGGAGTCGGAAAACTGAATAGAGTTGTATCGATAGCCTCGGACTTATCCACCTCGGTCGACGCAACTAATGTCACACAATTACCTACAGAACTTATTCAAGCTCCTACTCGTGATGAGCTCATTTTGGGAGCATTCATCAGACGAGGAAGTAGACCACAAATTTCTCGCATGTCCAGAAATCGAAATCTCTATTGCTAGCATACCCGTGCGCGCACTCGTTGACACTGGTAGCCACATTACCTGTGTCTCTGCACAGACTTATGAGCAATTTGCAAACGAATGGAAGAATTTCCCTACCCTTCCGGTAGTCGGCGTACAAGCTATTGACTTCACCGGAGAAAAATCAGTCACTCTTAAAAAACAATTTCGTGCCACAATTCAAATCGGAAACATCAAGGCGGATGTAAATTTCCTAATTGTTCCACATCTGGTCCGCAATTGCATACTTCGGGGTCGATTTCCAAGGCGAGTTCGGTTGCATAATCGATTTCAACCGTCACTCCATGGTGGTGCGAGATCCAGTATCTACCGATAAAGATGAACTATCATTCGTCTCCGCAACTCCAAAGTCCAATGATCGGACAACGCTTAATTACTTCTGCAACAGCATTTCGCCGAGTGATCAATTTGATTTCCCCTGTCTGGACTTAGCCCAAAAGAAATCTGAAATTTATCTGATCAAGAAATAAGCGCAAAACTAGATAACATTGAGTCATTGGACACTTTTCAAAGAAAGGAACTCTCGAGTTTAATCAAGGAGTTTCGACGTATATTCCGTAAAGAACCAGGACGCTTTAAGTCTTGCACATACCAGTTTAAAGTTCTGGACACTACGCCTTTCTTTAGGAAATCCAGACCCACTGAGTTGAAAACCCGTAAGGCTCTCCGAGCCGAGATCTCACTCATGCTGCAACGCGGTCTTGTTGAGTGCTCTGATTCAGTGCACATAAATCCCATAGTGCCTGTATTCAAAAAAGACGGCTCGATCCGCATCTGTCTGGGTGCGGTACAGCTAACATTAGCCTCTGATCACGACGGCCCTGACGAACTCGATCAAGTTTTCTGACGTTGCAACAATTTCTCTATCATTTTTCTATTTGAAGGGAAAACGTACTATTTTTGCGTAGTACCATTTGGTACGAAGGTTAGCTGCGCTGCACTCACGCGTGCTTCCGAGACTGTCCTTCACGGACTTGATGATTTCGTGGTTGATTTCGCAGATGACTGGCTCTGTCTGTCATCTGACTTCCACGCTCACTTAACGCACTTGCGTAAACTTTTTCATAGCTGCCTCCAAGAAGGTATTACAATTAATTTTAGTAAAGTCAAATTCTGTCGCCCCGAACTTAAGTTCCTGTGGTATATCCCTCACCTCAGACGGTGTCCGACCGGATCCTGCGAAAATACAGGGTATTCATGATTTCCCACGTCCCTTGAATAAAAAACAATTGAAGAGTTTTCTCGATCTTCTGAACTTTTCCTCGCGTTTCACTGCAAGACTATCCCAGACGATTAGTCCCATTTTACATCTCCTGCAAGACGGACAGAAGTGGCATTGGATGAACGAGGACGACCAAACATTCCTAAAAGTAAAAGATCTGTTCCAGGAGGATGTGCTCCTCCATCATCCGAATCTGAACTACCGTACGTACTACGAACTGACTCGAGTCTGAGAGGGTTAGGTGCGATCCTTTATCAGCGTGACCCGATTACCGAATCGTTGAACCTGATCTATTGCGCGAGTCGTTCCTTGAAATAGATCAGAAGTCAATTGTTCCACATCTGTTTTACAACTATTTTATCTGTCCAACTATTTTACCACAGAGTTAGAGCTGTTGGCTATCGTATGGGCTTTAAACAAGTTCCGTACTTATCTCCTCTGGTCGCACGTTGAAATTGAGACCGACCACAAAGCACTTTCTTTTCTCTTGACTACTCGTTTTCTGAATGAAAGTTAACACGTTGGACGTTGGCGATTCAGGACTATTGCCCTAAAATCACACATATTCCGGGCACGTCCAATATAGTAGCAGACGCACTTAGTAGGTTGTGTAACCGAAAAATCCAGACTGAGGACGATAAGGCTTTAATTGGTATCATTCTTTCTCGTCCCCCAGATGAACACTTGAGGACTGAGTTTCATCGGTTTGAACGCCTCCAACAGGCTGACCCGATATGCAACAAAATTCTCAATGTTCTGGCATCTGAAGAAAGCTTCCGTGATTTTTCAAAACACAGAAACCTTTTAGTAAAAGGACCATCAAATATTGCCCGGGTCGTATTACCTAGTCATCCTTAACAAATTAATAAATGAAACTCATGAACTCTATGGCCATATTGGCCCCAAAAAATGTATCCGTATGCTGTCTGAAGTTTTTTTATTATCCCGACCTCCGTCGGCAAGCCCAACGGTTACTGAGGACTTGTGAAACATATCAACGCACAAAATATTTTACTGGTGGCACAGCCGCTTTATCCTCACCTATCGTTCCAGATGGTCCAAATGATCTTCTGTCAATCGACTTCTGCGGACCGTACCCTACAGGTGCTAAAGGGGCTCGGTCTTTACTAGTGTGCCTTGACGTTTTTACGAAGTTTGTGGTGATCTACCCGATAAAGAAAGCAAACACCCGAACCCCCATTGATAATGTATTCTCACACTACATTCCCGAATACAGCCATCCCAAACGTATTCAGTCAGACCATGGTACGCAATTTACCTCAAAGGTGTGGGCTGAGAAGTTAAAAAATGAAAATATTCAACTAGTTTTTTCTTGTATTCGACACCCTCAGTCTAATGTGGTCGAACGGGTTAATAAAGAGATTGGGCGTTTCTTCCGTACTCTCATAAGAGGAAACCACACCTTGCGGCCGTCCTGGATAGCCTTCATTCAGGCGTGTCACAATGAATCGTATCTAGACACAACCGAATACACTCCGTATGAACTGCACCTGGGTAAATCTCCCTCTAGATTCTGGGATGGATGTCTTGAATATCCCAAGCATGTCAATCTCTCACGTGCAGAGAAAATAATAGTAGTTAGTGAAAATATTAAAAACAAGGGGTGAACGTGCTGAAAAGTTTAACAAAACCCGAAAGCTGCGCACGTACAACTTGGGTGATCAAGTACTGGTGTTGGCCTATAATTTTTCGGATGCCGCGACTAAGGTGACGGTCAAGTTTATGCATTTATATGAAGGTCCGTATGTCGTCTGTAATGTCCATAATGGGTGCACGTTTACCATAAAAGATTGCCAGACTTCCAGTATTTCCGAAAAAAGATCCATGAATTAGAGGCTGAAAAAAGGACGACGAGCGCGAATTTCTGGGGGCCCTATACTGGCTTTACCACGGCCGCCCCGCGTCACCGTATGACCGGCGCAGACTGGCTCGTCCGAGCAGCCTACGCGCCCTTTCTGAAAATAAAGAAGAGCCAGTCGAGCTAGAATGCGAGTTCGTCCGAAAGTACCGGCTCAAAATAAAGAAGAGACGTTCCCCACCGTCGGAATCAGCGTCCGACATCCTCAATCTGAACACCTCGAATCGTTTCAGTTCGGCCTGACAGTCCATGACATGCTTATTATTATTATTATTTTTTTCTTTGATTTGACACTTTTTTGTTCTGGTACCACTGGTTTCTCGTACTTTTAAGCATTTCAGGACCAGCCGGCTCAATTCCCATATCGCCTCAGGGTCCAGAAGGGAGGAGGAGAACAATGCAAGGGTACAACCACGCGGATCTCGGACGTGGTTCCCTTCCAAGACGCCAGCGGCTTCTCTCTCTCTCTCTCTCTCTCTCTCTCTCTCTCTCTCTCTCTCTCTCTCTCTCTGTGGTCACTCCGAGGCACCTAGCGCTGCCAATCGCGCTTTTCTGTCCAAGTGGGGGGCAAATCACAGCGCTAAGTGGGGTCGTGCGCTAAGTGGGGTCTTTATGATTGTGCGTGTTCGAGAGTTTTCACATGCGTGTGATTTTCGGCGCGGCGCACCCCACCAGTTTTCTTTTTCCAACGACGCGAATTTTCTACGCCGGGACATATAATATCGCGTTCGCGTCGATCCGGTCCTCTCTACCGTGCTGCGCACGATTAGCCCGGCGTAAATGAACTTTAGCGACTGAGTCTTTCGCTGGAGGGAATCGAGCAGCCGCCGCACCTTTGGGTATAAGAAGGGCTGCCCGGGCCATTGAAAAGCACTTCTACTTTCACTCTCCTACTGGTAACTATCCCTTGGTAGAAGACACTATCCCTCCATTTAGCATAGTTGATGACACACTGACCACGGTGTGGGTACGACTTGGGGAGCAACTCTCCCTTCCTTTTTTATCATTCCGGTGCAGGGTGGTACTAATAATGCAATTTGGTAACTGCACTCAAATCATGCCTTATGTGATTGTTGCACACAACCCTCCTTTTTTCCAAGAGGTAAGCAGGTGTAAACTTCGAACTGGAGTTCTTCACAGCTGTTGCATTACATGCAATGCGCCTCCATCCACGTATAGAACGAACGTTTTACCAATTCACTTAAAAGAAAATTCAACATTCGCAGTAATCGGCGTAGAGAATTAATTTGTTTTTTTTAAAAGAGTTTTTTTAAATCACTTATGTACTAAACAAATATGTCATACTAAGGATATTGAATAAATGGTATATCACTACAGCATAAACACAAGTGTATGTCAGTTAATTTTGCGTATTACATGAGTACCTCGAGTCCTACCTATATCTTTCTTAAGACTTTATAGCCCTGGGGAATCTGGCTCTGGCTATAATTCAAACTCTGGCTTATATGCACCTTTCAAAGCTTTATATCTTTCTTTTGCGCTACTGATTGCATGAGAGTATGCTTGTATTTCCTCTTGCATAACTTTTGAAGTATTTATCAGATTCAAAATAACTTTCAAATTGAAGCCAACCAGCACCGTTAAGAGGAGCCACCGGCACCAACGACATCATACGCACACGGAGGGAAATCTGAGAATCCATGCAGCCTTCCGCCACACCTCCCCCGGTTGAGAACCCTTGCAATACATATACATATCATCACATTTCGAGTTTACCGTGCTAGTACCAAAATTTTCCAGTTTATCGTTCTTGCCTATAACAAATTTTCAAGTTTATTGTATTCGCATATAACAAATTTTCGAGTTTACTGTACTCACACAATTTCTATTTTTGAGTTTATCGTACTCGTTCAACAAAATTTCTTCTGAGCTTACCGTACTCAATCAAATTATATTTCTGAGTTTATTGTACTCACATTAATTCAATTGCAGAGTTTACCGTACACGTTTCCAAAAGCGTTGCGATTATACAAATTCAACCAATTTACTTTACATTGCGGCACATAGAGAAGATTAGAATTGTCCACCCTTCTGCGAATCAGGGCGCCACTCCCTCATTCTCCGTGAAATTCTTAACATTATAATTAAAGGACGCTCGCGAGTAGGAATTATTAATTACATATTTATTCAGTATTTAATCAAACACTCTTCCTCTTCACAAGTTTTCCGTATTAGAAAAGTGGAGAGACAAACTAAAATCTCAAACCCACTCGATGGTAAATTTAAGTTGACATTTAGTTGCGAGCCCTAACAATGATATATAAGCATAGGCCGATGCTTATATGGTAGAAAATTATGAATTTTATGATAAACCAGAGTTAGAAAGCGACACGAGTGTCGAACACGATTTCTTTTAAAAGAGAAACGGGACGCCGGTACATGCATATAGCGATATACATACGCTAACATAAACGAAGGGCACATAAATAGACTTAAAAGTTACTTTTAAAAGTCCGAAAAGCGCATATAGGGACTTGAGAATGAATTATGTACAAGCCAGTGAGACAGTACAAGTATGCAAGAGTGAGTGAGAGAACCCACAAATAAAAACAATACCCAAAACGTTCTAAGCGTGAGCCATCAAACCCCCGAAACTTTTCTGCGTATACGATAATACGGGAGTATAGAATCGTCTCTCGTATTATTTTAAAAAGACAAGACAGGACACTAATAATTTCAAGTTCGAGCTGTGTACAAGAGTGCACAGCACAGCGAAACCCGAAGTGCACGACGTGTAGCGCAGCGCGCGATAGTCGAATCGAGTAGAATCGCGCGGGTAGAAAAAACAAACGGTCGACGCTGGACTTTCTCTCTCTTGAAGCGTTAAGGGACGGGCCCTCTGGGAAAACAATCAGCATAGGGAAACTTTTTTTCATATTCGTAATATTAGGAAAAAGCATAAAACTGTCTCTCGCTTTTCAAGCTGCCGATTTTCTACTCGGTCTTTAAAAGCCCCGGACGGACTAGGCGTGAGCATTACCCGTAAAATCTCCAAATAGTAAAGAGCATACAAAACGAGCAAAACGCCGCAAACAGCCCAAAAAGCCGCCTGGGGAGAACACCAGGAGTATCGCAAACAGTCCGCAGAGAGAGAGAGAGAGAGAGAGAGAGATTCCGCGTGTACCATACACACCGCCGCGAGTGAGTGAAAACGTGAGTGGTATAGAGGCAAATACGATGAAGGAGCTGAGCTTGCGAAAGGACTTATTCCCATCGCTAAGCTAAAGGTTAAGGCAGGCGAGAGAGCAGAAAATCGCATCAATGAGAAGGACAAATGAGTAAGAGAAAAAGGAAGTAACAGCACCGATCAAACAGGAGTTCGAAATAAAAGGGGAGCAACTGAAGGAATAAGCACACACCGAAATAAAAAAAGGAGCAACTGAAGGAAGAGACAGGCACCGACGAACAGGACAGAGACAGCATCGACTTCCAGGCAACCTCCATAAAAGCAGGACATACGATGCAGGACGCATACGCTGACTTCATGAGTGAGATAAGAAGCGAAGAAAATCTAGACTACAGAATCAAAGAGCGCGAGCGAATCCACGCTTGATAGAGGAGCATCGAATTATAAGAGAAGCGGCGAGAAATCAGGCTAGAAGAACAAGAGAAGGATGGTCAGACAAAGATGAGGCTGTAACAGGACCTAGCGGCCTGCACATTACGACGTGCAGCACTAGGGCCGATGACGCTGGAGTCGACAATAAGGGAGCTCAATACATATGGAAGCGTCAAGAAAAAGGATATCAAACCGAGAGCCTATATAGCTCTGGGGGGGGGGGGGATTGGATTGGGAAAGGGAATTGGAGGAAAACAAGAAACCAAAGTTTAAACCAGATCTACGTAGCCTAAACATAAGTTCTGTTATTACTCAATTTATTTTGCGTGTGACTAATCTTATTATATCAATAGCCCGTACGAAGACGATGTTATCCCAAAAAATATGTCAAGTCAACCCTCCCTGCGAAAAACATGTCAATTTGAAATTCCTAGCGAAAAACATAACAACAGGGATAAACAACAATTTGGGGTCTAAAAATTCTAAAAAAAATTATTTTAACTTCGGGGTGGTATTTACGAGGGAGAGGGTCATATATATATATATATATATATATATATATATACACATATATATGGGATTCTCCCAGCGAAAAACATAACAATTTGGGGTCTTAAAATTCTAAAAAAAAATTCCTTTGACACCGGGGTGGTATTTCTGAGGGGGAGGATCATATATGAGGAAATCTACGAAGAGACTTTTTTGCTCAAAAGTGGAAACAGTAACTTTACCAATAAAAAGTTACGGGCCAAAAACTGAAAAAAAAATTTAATTAAAAATTTTTATATATTTTGTGGTGTGCTATATATATATATATATATATATATATATATATGCTTTCAAAGAACGATCTATTTGAGAAGCATATATATAGTTCATCATCAGCGAAAAGAAAAAACTGTTCAAGTAATTAAAAAATACAAGAAAGGACCTTTAATTGGACATATTAAACGTCGCAAACGGCTGCTTTGATCAAAAGTTAGAAGGATTTTAAGAAAAAAAGGTTATATATATATATATATAACCTTATAAGGGGTTGCATCTGCGACGGTTTCGTCATATCCCTTTCACGGCCCAGTCATGCCGTCTCTGCAGACAGCGTTGGCGGTTTCTCTCTCTCCTCGGCACGCTCCCGGATTGCCGAGCGCTACCAATCGCGTGATCACTGTATTATGGGGGGCAAATCACCGCTCGGCCGCGCGTCTAGTGCGGAATCTTGGATTGTGCGTGTTCGAGAGTTTTCTTATCCGTGTAATTTCCATGTAAATCCACCGAATTATTTTTCTAACGACGTGAAAGATGTACGTCAAGATATGTAATTTCACCTGCGCGGCGCACGATTAACACAGCATGGATGAAATTCCGTTACTGAGTTTTTTGTTGGAGGGAATCGAGCCGCCGCCGCATTTTCGGGTATAAGAAGGGCTGTCAGAGTTGAAAGTACTTATATTCTTCGCCTTCTCTGGTAATTATCCTTTGATAGAAGTCACCTTCCTTCCTTTCTTAGCATAGCCGAAGACACCAAATGCGGTGTGTATACAACTTGGGGAGCAGCCCTCCTTTCCTTTTTTAAATTCCGGTGTAGAGTGATATTGTCACAGCAGCCGCATTCAGGTCAACGCCTTATTCGACCGTTGCGCATACACCCTTCTTTTATCCGTGAGGCAAGCAGATGCATATCTCAATTGGGATTTTACGCTGCTAGCTGTATTTCAATACAGCGCGTCTCCATCTACGTAATTAGGATTTGATTATCCATTATTCGCGGCTTAGATTCAATCGTTTACGCGATTCTAATTTTTTATTCGCCGCGAAGATACGCACCCGGGTTTCAATACCCTTTAAAAAAACTAGTAGACGTACACCGTCACCCCCTTTTTTATAAATAAGTGCAAATTATTAATGTACAAATTATCAATAATGAATAAAAGGCTCATCATTTAAAGCATAACACAAGTGTATCTCAGTTGATTTTGCGGCTTTACCATAAACACCTCGAGTTCTACCTTTATATTTATTAAGAATTTACAGCCCTGGGAAATCCGGCTCTGGCCTTATTTTATTTTTGTTGGCTTATATGCACTGTTTAATTTTTAATAATTTATCACGCTATTGATTGCATGGCAGTAAGCTTTTTCTATTTTATTTTAATGCATGTTTCTAACGCTGTCTCTTATACAAATAACTTTAAATTTTACGCCAACCAGCAACGCTACAAGGAACCACCAGCGTCCGAGACTACAGCTGTACGAGAAACAGAGCAACGAGAGCCACAATAGGCCGCCGCCACACCTCCCCTGATTGAGAAACCTAGCAATATACATATGTTAAGACGGAAAGAGCGGTGTTGGCTGCGCGGTTAGCGTGCTAGGCGCACAGGCAACACCGCTCAAGGGGTCAGGGTTCGATTCCCGGCGAGGACAAAGACTCGGATTTTTTTTCTGAGTTACGTTTTTTCGGCGGGAAAAGAACCCTGTACCCCGGCTGTCTCGGGGCGGGTTTTTCCCTGGAATGTTCCTTCAGCGTCATTCCAGGTTTTCCCTTGCCCCACAGGCGAATAACCTGGGCGGAATTGCGAGACAGTGTTAGGGACTCTGGGGGTAATATAAAAATCACGGGGTAGCCGATCCGATGCAGTAGGCAGGGAACGTTGGCCTTACCGACGGGGAGCTGGACTTTGAAAAAGGTCCTTCTCCGGTAAGCTACCCTGGGAAGGTGGACCCGATGGCCTTCCGGGGCCAGAGAGTGCCGGCTTAACCGGCAAGGTGTGCGTCTGAAACATGTCCTCACCGGAGAAGCCTTCCCAGACTAAAAGTATATGGGGGTTAAGGAAGAGAAAGAAAGGAGAATAATGTGAAAAAATAATGTGGAATACAAATAAAGGTACAAAAAACACGTGCTAGGCCTCTAAGGCTGCAAGTGTATAAACCCACCACTTTTTTTTTTACATATGTTAAGACGGACATTTGAATGCAGCCCAATATAGGGATTAGGGTTATTTTTTTTCGTGGACATTTGGATGCCGAGAAACTGATATTTTACACACGATATGCATCCAATTGTCCGCTTACATATATATATATATATATTTATATGACCCTCCCCCTCATACATGCACCATCCCAAAGTGAAAATAATTTTTTTTAGAATTTTTAGACCCCAAATTGTCATGTTTTTAGCTGGGAGAATCCCATATATCTTACTATATTATATAGTTATTTTTGGCCGCGCCAGAATTTGCCCCCCCCCTCGCCGCCCCCCCCCCTCATTAGCCCCTCAGCCCCCCCTCAAAAGAACCAAGAAACGTTCTAAAAGTTTGGTTACTTTTATGCGTTTTGTCCCCCCTCGCCGTCCCCTCGTCGCCCCTCGTCCCCCCCTCATCTGACCCCCCTACGTGCCCCCTATGCACTTCATATATATAGGCATGTTTATTCACATTAGTGTTGTTTATTTATTACAAAAAGATGAATGTTCTATTATTAACACACCATCACTGAAGTAAATAGATATGTTTTAAGGGGTTATGCCTGAGTTAAACCTGAAAAAAACAATTTAATAGGTAATTAAAAATTATTTATAATGAATATAAAAAAAATTTTGTTTCCTAATGAAAATATACATATTAATAGTAAATTTCAATATTTTTAAAAAATTATTTATGCATACTTACTATGTAAATAGTTCCATGTATGCAGTACTAAATTTCTGCATATTTTTTCCTTTGCCGCATGAATTTTCAAGTTCTGGTTGATGAATTATTTCCAAACTGAATGGAAAATCTTCTAAATTGCCTTCTCCTCAGCTTGAACGCAGGAAATTACTGAAAAATAAAAATTTTTAAGTTTAGCAACGTATAAGTTATAATATATGTAATTATAGTGAATGTTACGTATGTTTAGATACATAACATTCACTTTTGACTTATCTTTGCAAATTCTGTTCCGTTCAAGCAGTGAAGAAAGGCCTCCTGGAGTTCTCCAAAAAATTTCAGGTTGATTGGTCCATTGGTTCTTGAGAAATCATGCGGTAACTGAGCTAAGATGAGAAAAATTCAAAACTTGAGAAAAAAGCATTTAAAGTTTAACTTGACATTTAATGATATAAAATATACTTACAATTTTTCTTCACACCTGGACCTTATTTAAGTCAAAGATATACGTATCCTGGTCATCTTTGTCAAGTTTGAGGATAATCCAAAAATTTTATTCGTGTCCAGTCCTCTGAAATGAAACAAAATGAAAAATCATTAAAAAAAGTAATTTTTCTAAATTTGAATCATTTTTATAATTAAGCTATAAAAATGCTTTTATTGTAAATAAATAAGTTTCTATACTTACATGTGATGAACAGAAGAGTAGAACTATCATCATCATATCAAGTTCATGTAGTTGAGAGGTTAGAGAAAACAGTCCATCAGGTGAGCTAAGGAGGCAGAAAGCAAGCAGACAGCTCCAATCAGCTGTTTAGCTTGCTCTCTGACCTACTTTTCAGCTAGACTGTTTTCTACAGAGCTGATGCTGTGACATGTGTGATGTGTGTGTGAAAAGTGTTTAATGAAAAAAATTAAAAAAAAAGGAAAACAAAAGTGAAAAAAACAGAAAAAAATTGTGAATGTGTTTCAGTGTTTTTTAGTGTTTGTGTTGTAAATTATGTTGTTTGTTTACAAGTGAGGTTGTGTATGGTGTATAAGTATTTGGTTATGTGTGTAATGTATGTATGTGTGTTTAATAAGCACCAGCTCTGTAGAAGTCATCATCCTGATGACTTCTCTTTCTTTTGGCTCGTCATGCTTCAAGTGTTGAGTGTAGTCATAAGCGTTACTTTGTTTTCCAACTTTTCTGCTGGAGTCGATGAAAGCAACTGCGTTACATGATGTACAGGTGATGGATAGCTTGCTACCAAGACCTCGTACATCAACTTCATCAAATTTGATGCATCCGCCACAAGCTTTACAAGCCAGAAACTCCTGTAATCCTGGCAGAAGCAAAGAAATGTCAAAGATTCTATTCTGAATTCCACTCGGTTCTACATAAATTGATTTTAATTTTTGTCTAGACCTAGACACAGGAATTTCTGGGGGTACTGATGTTGAGGTACCTGGTAAAGCTTGCGCAGCAGATCTTGAACTCCATTCCCTGGACGTTGAAGGAACTGTATCAGGCGTAGGTGATGCTGAAGTGATTGGTGTTGCTCGTTCTTGTTGTATAGATGTTGATGCTGATGCTGGTGCTGGTGCTGTTGTCGAAACTTCCCATTGCTGTTTTTGATGAAAAATCTTGGGTCTTCTCTTTCTTCTTCCAAATCTTCTTTTTCTGTCAGATGATCCTGAAACTCTATATCTTGAGTCTGGACTCATCTTGATCACAAATCACTCTCACTTACTCTACTTTTTAACCACAAATGCTATCAATATTATAAAATAAATTATTTAATAATATTGAGCAATGCAGAATAAAAGTTGATATGAAAATTCAAAGCAAGTGTTTTTGCGCTCTTGAATTCTCAATCATACGGTAAAACAGGTTACTAGATGAATAGCCTTTTCGAAAGAATATCGCGCGGCCCCGTCGGTAAGCGCCAAATTCAAAATTCGTTTTTTGCATAATTTTATTCATTGACGAATATTTGCGTCTAATTAATTTTTTATAAAGCATAATAAATAATCAAATGCTTTTTTAAAAATAAATTATTAATTTAAATAAACAAAAAAGAGGAAAATGTGGAAATAAGCAATTTGCAAATTTTTAATATTGCATAATTTTGCTCATTTTATTAATATCTTTTAACGGATTTTAATTGCATAATAGATATTTTTATTGTATTTTACATACAAATATTATGCATGAGAAGCATTAAAAGCTCGAAAAATAATCATGTTCAGTAACACAGCACTGACAAATAAAAACGCGAAAATTACGATTTTTTAAAAATAAGCTATTCGCACGCCTTCAGTTTTTGGTCTGTAGCTTTCTACCCAATTTTTTTTGGGCAAAAGGGACTTCAGCATCGTATTCTACAGACAATTTCCTATGAAAAAAGTCAATAAAAAAAAATCGATTTTTTGACGACTTTAACTCAGGCATAACCCCTTAAGAAGATATAAGTTCTATTATTTCCACACCACCTTTGAGTTAAATAGAATAAATATATATATATATATATATATAGTTTAATTTTTCACAGACCTTCAACTTACCATTTCAAATAATGACTTTCACCCTTCAGCTATGTTGTAATTCCTATGTAACCCTCTACCTAACACCTTCATTTATGTCTTAGAGCTTCCGCATATTATCTCCAACCATAACCTCCAACATCTGCCTATTGCATGAAGTCATGATCCGCCTATCACTTGTACCCTTTCTCAGGTTCCATTGATCGTCTACACCGTTTACCTATCGTTTCCGCCCTCTACCTACCGCCTCCAATTATGATCCCTTCACTCTCCATGTATTGCCTCCAGCCATGATCCCTTCATCTTTCACTTATCGCCTTAAATCATTATTCCTTCACCGTCCAGTTTTTATCGTTGCATGTTGTCAACACCCTCAAGTAATCATTTCAAATCATAATATTTTTATGCTCCTTCTATCCCTTCAGTCATAAGAGAGAACCTTCAACCTTGATCTCTTGCATTTACTTATTACCTTCAACCTCCACCTATGATTATCACGTTTCAACTATCACCTTCTCAAATGATCTTCGGCCTCCAACTATCACTTCCAATAATAATCTCTTCACTTCCACATATTACGTCTACCTATATATAGCCAACACCCTAAACTATAATTTCTAATCCTAACGATTTTATCTTCCTCCTATTCCTCGACTGTGTACTTAGCACTTTCACCCTCCACCATGTGCTTCCATTCGTGTCCTTCACCATATACCTACGACCTTCAACCTCCACGTACAACCTCGACCTATCACCACCACCCATGATCTCGAACCTCTACCTATCCTCCAACTATCGTTTCCAATCTTCTCCTATCGCCTACATCCTCCACCTGTTGCCTCCAATCATGATCCCTTGAACTTGCACTTACAGCCTTCAATAAAAACTCTTCACTTACAACTATTTCTTTCTTATGTTGTAACCTCTACGGAGCCCTCTAGCTATCACCTTCACATATGCCTTTGAGCCTCCACCTATTATCTCCCAGAATTTTCTGCAATACTCACCTATTACTTTGTTAAAAATACAAAAAAATTAAATTTGTAATTACTTATAATACATGATCAAGAGTTTCAACAAGCAGAATAGGAAACATAATAAATAGTCAATAAATAAAATTATACATAAATACCCTCTTCATTATTAATACTAATAAATGAGGGGGGATGAGGGGGTGAGGGAGGGACAAATTCCAGTGCGGCTCAAAACAACTATATAATATAGGAAGATATTACATAGTTGTAGTGAAATCGAAAAAAATTATTTTTTACTTATCCAAAAATATGTGAATATGCTCGGTTGGTTACCCTATGACCTAAAACTTATTGCATCAGGCCATGACTTCAAAGTCTGTTCTGTTCACTCTGTTAATATAAAATACGTGATCATGTAAGGTACGTTAAACTTATGCTTATAAACACTCCAAGTAATGAGGGGTGGTTTGTTAGGGGGCGTGAGGGGGGGGGGGACCTGTACAAATAACCAAATTCTTGAAACATTTCTTAATCATATTGAGGGTGGGAGAGTGAGGGGAGCGATGAGGGTGGTGAGGGGAAGCCAAATTCTGACTCAGCTCACTACAACTATATAATATAGTAAAATATATATATATATATATTTATATATTGTGACGGGCTACCGTCAACACATGCTCACCTGGATACCACCGGAGCCACTTCGAGAAAAAGTATAAAAATTTATACCTGGTGGTGTTTACAGGCACGAGCATTATCACCAGGCATCCAGTGAGAGAGAGAACATCAAGCAGCACGCAGCGCGCGCGAGCCAGTGAGAGCGAAAGAGGGAGAAATAGGAGCGGCAGCAGCTGAGAGTGCAGTAAAGACTCGAGGCGTACGCGCGCGAGTGGCCGTCGCCATGTTGACGAGCGCTGCAGGAAAATAAGTGCGAGAGAAAGACGAAGAATGAATGAGAGAGAGATAAAGCGTACGACTAATGTAAGAGTGGAGGCACGCAACGAGCCTCGGACGTTATTGGCAATAGGTGGAGAGCTGCGGCTCCATCCACAGTAGACATATGTGCGAAGAGAAAATACTCTGTTAGGAAAATGCAAAGGAAATTGTACAAGCGGGACACAAATTCCCTCGTCTTTCCGTCGATCACTTTCTGTCTCGAATGCACGCGATTCTTTCTCACTCTCTCTCTCTCTCGCTCTCAACTTCTCGGCCGCACGCTCTCGCATGCTTCTTCGCTCTCACACACTACCGCGACGCTTCCGTCCTTTTCCCAAGTACAAAACCCGGTAAGCGAACTTACAATGTCTCGCGCTGTCCGACGTGAAGCTCTCGACGATTGCACCGGTGTGTGCTCCGTTGTCCGACCTCTCGGCGACTTCCCCTCCTCGACGTGATAGGCCCCAACCTCGGCCTTCTCATCCCTCGGAATGGTTCTGTCCTCGCAGTGGTCGATCCTCCGGCTCCTCGTAGCTGGTTCTCGCTTGTCCTGGCTCGTCACTGTGGCCTCGTATACCGTCTGCCTCTTCGCCCGCACGCGTCGCGTTGTCTCGCAAGCAAGTATCGCACAAAGGTTATGGAAAAGATATCGAAGCTCGTCGCACGTCTGCACACTCTAGCGCTTGGCCTGATACTCCCTTTGTCAACGCGCGCGTCAAGTCCTTCGTCTCCCCGTACTGCCGATCAGCCAATCAACGTCCATATTCGAACGCCCCTCTCCTCCGGCCCATCGCTGCTTGTCTTAAACTTACGCGCGCACCCGCTAAGTTCCTCCTAATTTCTCCCCCTCTCCCTAACTAGCCATCGATGTCTGGCGCTAATACGCATTTCGACAATGCTCGCTTCGCCTGTCGCAGCAGGCTTACAATTCCGCGTACCGGCTCGATGCATACTATGTACACTGTACACTCTCTCTCGCACGCGCTGTTGCCACTTCTTGCTCTCTTCGCTTCTCTCTTCTTTCTTCGGCTTGCATGTTGTCCTCCGGCTGGATCCGTCGTCACTCAAACACACATAAAACAATGGGCATTAATATTTGCAAAAGGCAAATATTAGTTGGCACTGGGGAGCGTCTTCTGCGCACGAGATTCCCTCCGTCCACGATTCTTTGTGTGTTTAGAGCAATTACGCGAGAGTTTGCGCCGCGCGTATTTCAGGGCACGAGACATTGCAGAACGAGAGGAAGAGCGGATACCGGATTACAGCCAGGTAGACATCTAAATTTTCAGTGCGCGCTCGCGAAATACGGCCGGTCGCCAGTCAGCCAGCCGGACAGTAGCACCTACGTGTTACCACCTCCGTTACTCGATTTTATTCAGTAAATGCCAGACAGTTAAAAGCTAAATCCGTATCAGTTATTTTGCGTGATTTCCCTATTACCCCTTTTCGCAAGCCACAGCCCCGGGTAGACAGTCTCTACGACCGCTGAGCAGCCGGCGAAGCGAGTATAACGAACCGGGCGTCCAATATTATATTAATATTCAAATACGGTTCACCGAGAGGAAGCCCGATAACAGGGTGTGTTCACGTTGGAGATTAGTTATAATCTTGGCAAATAATCTACAACGTCACAATATATATAGGTAATTCTCTATGAAATCGACCGATGAAAATTTAGATTTTTTTCCAACCATATTTAATCACTGCAACTTAACGAAACACACTTCCCTGAATTTTTTGACATCGATTATCTCTGAGCTACAGGAGGTAAAAATTAGTAAAATCCCGTTTTTTGCATTTTTTGCTGATTTTCAAAAATTCATAGCTTCTCAGGAAGCATTTTTAACGATAGACATGAATTCGAGTTTTTTGCGAGAATTTTGTCTAGTTTTAAAAAAAATACTTTAAATGTAAAATATATATGTTGCAACTATGTTATAATACATTTATGCCTTAACAGTAGCAAAAGTGAAAATTCGCTCTGGATTACGACTACCAAAAAATTCATGAAGATACCTTTTTTCAGTAAAAGAATGCCTGCAAAACTGCTAGAACAAGATGGAGCTACTCTTAACAGCTAAAAATAAAAAAATCACTTGTCAAAACCAAAAAATTAGATTTCCTATCTGAAAAAAAATATATTTAAATAGTAAAAAAATTCTAAGACAAAAACTTTTCTTAAGATGATTCTTAATTTCGAAACGTGTCCAAGTTAAAAATCGATGTAAATGGAGAATTTTAATAGTAAATTTACTATTAAAATTCTCCATTTTCCATTTCATTGCATATATATATATATTGCAAGGGTTCTCAACCCGGGGAGGTGAGGTGGCGTTCTGCTGCGTTACTGCTTGTCCTCGTGATCTCGGTGACTTGATGATACTGCCTTCTCGTTGCCAGGCTGGGTGGCGTTAAAGTTTAATAATAGTTTGAAAGCATGCATTAATGGGAAGCAAAGCACTAGTTAAAATTTTATTCAAAGCAAATCGTGCATATAAGCCAAAAGAAATAAGTCAGAGCCAGGTTTCCCGGAGCTGTAATTACTTAAAGAAGATATAGGTAGGACTCGAGGTACTCTTAGGATGTAGCGCAGAATCAACTTGATACACTTATGTAAAATTGAAATTCTCTGTTTTATTTATTAATTCTTAATGATACACAATTTCAGTGTAGTAAATAATACCGAAAATTAGACATCCTTGATCGAGACGAAATTTATTTTAGTCTCAAACCTGTACCCTCGCGTATTGAATTTACAACTATTTACGCGGACTAGAGGACCCACGTGTCCTAGATACGAGGAGATGGCGCGTTCCAGGGGAACGCGTGGGCAGCGAAATATCCTTTAAGGATATACACCTGCTTGCCATTCAGATGTAAGGATGGTAATGTGCAGCAATCACATAAAGGCGTGATTAGAGTGCAGCTACTAAATGCTATTTAGTAGTACCACCCTGCACCGGAAAAATAAAAAAGGAAGGGAGGGCTGCTCCCTGAGTCGTACCCACACCATATTCAGTGTGTTATTGACTATACTAAGAAGGAAGGATAGTGACTTCTACCAAAGGCAAGTTACCAAGAGGAGAGTGAAGAGTAGAAGTGCGCGAAATAATCAATGGATTACGCGAAGTGATATATGAATGAAAACAAAGACATCAGGTTTATAACATAAGTGTATCAAGGTACACGACTAAAGTAAACATTAGAGTATTTAAATGCCTCGAGTCCCTGTTCGGGCGCCAGTTATATATCATATATATATATACACAGCATATACCCCATATATATCTTCCTATATTATATAGTTGGTTTGAGCTGAGGTGGAATTTAGCCCCTCGCCCCTCCTCAGTCGCCCCCTCACCGCTCCCTCAAATAGACCTAAAATTGTTTTAAAAGTTTGGTTATTTTTTAGGATTTTTAACCCCCCTCAGCCCTCCCTCATTATTTGCAATGATTATAAAAGTATGTATAAGTTATTTTATTCTGCTTATAATATAGAAATAAACGGAAATGTAAGTACAAATGATATTAGTGAATTGTATAATATTATATCTGAATAGTTGAACCTCACTGCTCACTCCGTAAGTGCAGATTAAATACTCTATTATTTCCACACCACCATATATATATATTGTTATGACCAGCGCGATTCGAGATGTTCGAATCGCGCATAGCAACCGCTGCAACTTCGTGGTTGTTATTGCATTTGTTTATTAGTCTAGCGCTGACAGCTATTCGATTTGCATGTCTTAGCTTGAATAATAAAATCGTTCTTGTCTATCTTTTCTATAAATAAGAGTGTCAATAATCATTATCCTAACCCGATCATAACATTTTGGGGGCTCGTCCGCAAGTGAACGTATTACCCAGTGAATGAAGTTAAGATCAGGCACGATGACCTTAACCCGTACACCGCCTCCTTCCCCGCCCCTCATCACAGTCTCTGAGACTTCACAAGCTGATACGCTTCTGCCACCTACTCACACATCACCAACGGTGGAACAACCTTCACTCGCTGATGAAAATACCCAACTTCGACAACAACTCCGGCTTGCCGAATCTACACTTGAAGAGTGCACATTGGAGGTTACCCGCATATCAAAAGAACTCTGCATTCGTGAATCAGAGCTTCTTCACGAACGTCACCTTCGAGAAGAAGAAGTCAAGAAGGTCGAAGCTAAGTATTCTTCTCTTCTTACTGAGTCAACCGCAGAAATTCCTAGGCTTAATTCTCTCCACAGGGAGACATTGGCTGAAATTAACCGCCTCAAAACTACGTCCGGTCGCCGCGAACTCTTTCCTCCTGAAGCTGACACATCACACCCAGTCACCAATAACTCCCGTCTACAACTTTTCAACAGAGCTCTTTTAGACGAGGACGAATCTCTGCGACAGCATTTACGAGAACTAAGTCATTTACAATTTAAAGACACAAACTAAGATAACAGACCAAACAACACTTTCATTTTTAATCTTAGGATAGATGATTGTAATGATATTTATGAAAAGTATGGAGACAATTTACAGAAAACACAAGTTACACACAACAGTTCAGACACACAGATAACTAGAGATACACAAAATGAAAATGAGTTTAACACTAGACAATCTAAGAGCATAATCAATGTCTGTCACTCCATTGATATACTTCTTGCTAAACGAACTGATCTAATTCAGAAACGACAAGATCTTGAACAACATTTTATTAACTTAAACTGTTCAATGACGATTGTTACTGATATTTCTCATGACACAATCCGTAATCAAATAGGGTATTTTGAAAAGAGAGACAACTCCATAAAAACACATAAAATTATTTGTAAAAAAATTCTATTTCTGAATATGCCATTAATGAATGCCGTGGTTGATGACATCATTCTAAATCAAAATTTGAATGCAAACACACACATACTACAATCGGTAGTTCAGAAGACAGTAAGATCAGAGAGAATCAAAATTAATTCAATAACTAGATTTAAACCACTCGAATATGATTCTCACATGATAGTTAGGAATCGGAGTGTGTTAACAACGAATGCCGCTGTTGATAACACTATTCCGACAAAGGATAAAAGTATAGGTACACTTAGAAAAATTACAGAATCAGTTCTAGGTTATTTTTTGGACATTACGGAAATATCACTTAAAAATGTGATACTGCAGTTGTTGGGTTCGTTCCGTTTCAGACCCGTAAGATCCGGTTCGAAAGGCTTATTGAGTGGAATATCTGACTTTCTGATGTCGTCGCTGACATCTTTGCTGTTCAGGTCGGATACAAACGATGACGTCGTACGCATCATGCCGTTCGATGGAAGAGACTGGATCAGAATGATCCTGTGATGACACGTACCAGCAAAGATGAAATATCCTGATAAAAACACTTCACCTGATTGAGATGCACCAACCCGAATGTGACCAACGAAACCGACTTATACATAACATAACATTATCCTAACCCGACCACAACAATATATATATAGGAATATATTGTTGGAGATGACAGGTGGTGGTTCAAGGCCATATGTAAAGGTGATAGATAGAGGGCTACATAGAGATTACAACATAAGAAGGAAATAGTTGAAAGTGACGTGTTTTTATTGAAGGCTGTAGGTGTAAGTTGAAGGGGTCATGATTGGAGGCAAAAAGTGGAGGATGTAGGTGATAAGAAAAGGTTGGAAACGATAGTGGGAGGGTGATGCCGATAGATGGAGGCCATAAGGAAATTGGAGGATACAATTAAAATCGATTTGCGAAGGCTGTACATTATTGGAAGCGATAGGTAGAGGCCCGAGATCATGGATCGCGGTGACAGGTTGTACGTGGAGGTTGAAGGACATAGGTATAGGGTGAAGTACACGAACGGAAGCAATAGGTGGAGTGTGAAAGTGATAATTAATTACTTGAGGATGTTGACAATATGCGAGGGTAAAAGATGTAGGATGAAGAGATAATGATTCAAGACGATAAGTGAAGGGTGATGGCATCATGATTGGAGGCGATAGATGGACAGCGAAGGGATTATGATTGAAGGCGGTAGGTGGTGGATCTGAGCGATAGAAGAAGGGTGGAAAGACAGAGGCTGAGGGATGCGGTTGAAGATGATAGATCAAGTGTTATAGGCGGATCATGACTTAATGTAATAGGTGGATGTTTGAGGTTATAGTTGAAGATGATACATGGAAGCTCAAAGTCATAGGTGAAGGTGATAGGTAAAGGGTTACATAGGGATTATAAGCAGAGGTAATACGTGGAAGTGAAACGGTGATGATTGGAAGTGATAGGTGGATTCTCCAGATCATTCGTGATGGTTATAGGTAAAACGTGAAAATCGTAGGTTTAAGGGGTTATGCCTGAGTTAAAATGATCAATATGTCGATTTTCTTTTATTTACTATTTTCATAATTAATGGTACGTAGAATAAAGCGGCAAATGGCGTGGTATAGTCCGGGCCAAACGTATTCCCGAGCTATTCTGGCATACGTTTTCTCAATTCCTAGATGTCCTACCGAGATTTCGGCATTTGCGGTTGTCAGTACTCTTTCACGCATTTCCTCTGGCACTACCAGTTTCCAACCTTCGACCGGATGAATGATGGGATCTAACATCGGATCTTCCTTGTGTCCTTATAATTTACCGATTTCTACTCTCCACTCGGGAAATTTCGTGGGGTTTTCTTCGACTTCGTCACGTCTTCTTAAATACCATTCATTTTCGATTTCGGTGGCAGCCGAAATTTCTGGCTCCATTCTGGATAACGCGTCTGGTACTACGTACTTGGTGCCACTTTGATGTATTATGTCAAAGTCCCATTGTTGAATCTCTATGGACCATCTGGCTAGTCTACTCTTCTGATCTTTCAGTGATCGCAGCCATTTCAGAGCACTGTGGTCTGTGATTACCGTGAAGTGATAACCTTCCAAGTAACGCCTTAGTTTGTTAATCGACCAGACTAACACGAAGCACTCTTTTTCGGTTGTGATATAATTTACCTCTGGCGCTGACAATACTCTGCTGACGTAGACGATTGGATGTTCTCCGTCGTCAAACTCTTGCGTGGACGGCCCCAATAGCATAATTACTGGCATCGCACTGGATTCTAAAAAAAATCCGGTCTGGCCAAAATAGGCACGTTGGTCAGAGCTTGTTTCAACTTGTTGAATGCTTCGTCTTGCTCTGGCCTCCAATTCCAGTTTTTCTGATCTTTAAGCATCCTGGTTAACGGGATCTTTGTTTCCGATTCATTTTCCAGGAGTCAGGCAGTAAATTACCAGCTCTATTTTAGCGGGGTTGATCCGTAAGCCATGTCGATCCAGAATGAATCCCAGGTACTTTACCTCGTTGACACAGAATTCGCATTTCTTTGGGTTAATCGTGAGTCAGGCTGTCGTTAATTTGGTTAGCACATGTCTGACTCTATGCTTGTGTTCCTCGAATGTGTCCGTGGCTATGACGATATCGTCTAGGTATCCGAACACATTTGGGGAGTCCTCAGGGCCAAACAAAATGTTATCCATTCTCTGCAGCGTACTAGGTGCGTTGCAAAGGCCGAAAGCCATGCGCTTAGATTGCCATAAACTATAACCAGGTACTGCAAAAGCGGTGTACTTCTTACTGCTTTTCTCTATTTTAACTTGGAAGTACAATTGTATGAGATCGACTTTGCTCAAGTATCTGGCTGCTCGTAGTCTGTCCAGTATCATATCCATCTGGGGCAGAGGGTAGCTGTCTTTCTTCGTGACTTTATTTAATTCAATGTAGTTAACACAAAATCTCTCCGTCCCATCTGGTTTTGGTACCAACAATGCCTGACTACAAGAAGCGCTAGCGGATCTCTCGATTACCCCTAATCTCCTGAGTTCTATAGCTGCTTTCTGTGTTTCTTCACTACGATGTGGTGTTCAGTTAAATCCGTGTACCCCAATCCTTTTTCGATCATCAATTCTTCGATTTCTCGCCACTCCTCATCACTGAGCACAGAGATTCCTGTGCTCTCTGCTATGATGATTACCGGAAATTTTGCTCCTGGCCGGTCATTCATGAGTAACTTGAACTACAGCTCTAGCCGTAATCTTTTCGTCTATTCCATCCAACTCTAATCGAATTCGTAGAAATCCTAATACGGGCAACATTCCTCCCGTCACCGTACGTATTAAGGCTTCACTGGCTTTAAGCCGATTTTTATACCTTCGAGCGATTTCTGGACCTACGATGATTATCGTGGCTCCAGCATCGAACAAGGCTCTGTACTCCTTTCCACCTAGACTGCCTTTAATATAGTCTCTATTGTCTATGGTGGTCGTAGCTGCGTGCACCTCCGTTTCTTTGGATTCTCTGTCGACTCCGACTTCCTCTAATTGTGCAGGGGTTCTAGAGTTTGACATCGTTTCGTTGATCAGAGTGTCCACGGCCGCCTCGATTTGTCTCAGTTTCAGATAATCTGTCTCTTCATCGAGCAAATCCTTTACTTTCGTCTTTATTCTTTGATCTTCCTCTATCTCTTTTTCTAATATCTCGTTTGACTCCACCAGCGTCTCTTCTTCACTTGAGCTACTGTTTTCATCGATTGTTTGCTCTTTTTCAATTTCCTCACTTTCTTCCAACTCGTTGTTTGTTCAGGGCTGACTTCCTCTGCTCGCCATCACTATGACTTGACAGGTTTATCGCTGAGAATCTGGATTTGACATATTTTTCGCTGGAAGCGATAACTTGACATGTTTTTCGCGGGAATAAAGGTTCGTCAAATTTTTTGTTCGGGATTTAGGATAACATAGTCTTCGTACGGGCTATCGATATGTTCAACTAAATGTTGTGAAATTGCGTGATATATCAAGGGGCGCGGTAGCGCCACGATGGCAAGTATAAGGTACGTTCAGTACGCACGCCGCCGTCGGGCGCTAGCCAGACCCTATATACTTCTCATAGGCCTTGTTGAAAACTAGGCATATAATTTTCTCCGCATTGACAGCTTTATCTCTGACATATAAGCACTCAAATGAAAGCTTGCAACAAAAGTATCAAAATCACATCAGGGTCATATTTTCTGAAATGGCTTCTATTAAATGTTATTCTGAAGTAAAAGTTATGGCTCATGAATTCTCGTCAAATAAATTCTTCTCCCTGAGAAAATATTTTCCGCCATACGTCATCGTGTGTGACGTCAGCGCTATAGATATATACTTTTATACATATATGTGATACAGACGACGATTACAATAACAGTGCTAAAATATAGATAATAGCTAAGCAAGAAATTGTATCAAGCGGCGCGTTTCTTAATAATTATAAATCAGTGTTAAATATAATATAAATTTAACCTAAATATATATTTTAAAACAGTGTTAAATTCTTTTGTACACAATCGAAAAGCAACCATAAACTAACAGTTTATAATTAGATAAGTATTTAGTTTTATTTTGATTTATATAAATATACAATACAAATAAAGGATTTATGAATTGATTGTTTGTTAAAATGTTCTCTTTTATTTTTCAAGTTTTATTAGACTGGAAGGCATACAACTATCAGGATACAAGGAAAGAATTTTCTTGTGATTTGACAAGTTAGTGAAGTGTAAAGTTTTAATGATTTTTCATGCAAGAAAGTTTCTATTTTTCCATGTGACAAGCTAGCGAAAGTGTTTTATTTTCATCGTTTAAGTATCGAAGAAAGTTTTTACAGAATTTGCAGTCGATGTTTTCCTATTTCTATTGGGAGGTTACACAACTGTCAGGTTATATACGAAAGGAATTCCTGTGACAAGCTGGTGAAGTGAAAAGTATTTTTATTAAAGGGAAATTTATTATTAAGTTTAGAATAATAATTGGTTCAGAGTAAGCGTGTTCTTATTTTGATTCAAAGATTATGCTACCTACGCCACAAGATTTGATTATTATTAAGGTAACAAGTTTGGTTGAATTAATCATAGGGATTAATTAATTTTGAATGCCTCATGACTTTAAAATGTTGATTCGTTAGACAAATGCCTGCTAAAAAATGAAAAAGAGATTGCATTGGTAATTTTAGTTTAACTATCTATATTGAAATGTATAATTATAAGTATCAATATGAAAATCAAAAATAACAGTTTTTAGATACAATTAATTGCACGTATTTTTTTAAAATGTTAAAACCAATTTGTGTAACAAATTTCAGCCTTCTAGCTGTAATTGATTTTAAATGAGGCGCAAACGATAATATTGAAAATGCTATCTTAACTGGTGGATAGCTACTTATTTCACTTATATTCCTCGCACTCATTTAATATCTATCATAGTTAGAGAGCTGAAATTTGGTATCCAAATTTGTTTTAATATAGATGTACTTACTTTTCATACATATATAATTTTGATATAGATATACTTACTCCATCGATTTCATGGATTTAGGGTCTAAATTCTCAGGTGCATAAGTATAAAAATCAAAACTATAAGTTCTTAGATAAACTCAATTGCATGTATTGTTTACTTATTTCAATTATATTTTAAGAATTATATATAAGACATGCTGGAAGAACTCAATTCTCAAGAATAATAAATATACCCGTTTAATAATGGATCAATTAATATATGAACTGTAACAACTTTTATCCACTGTAATCAAATTTTATATTTACAAAGTGTTTCTAACGTAACATTTATTATGGTTACGTATTCATAAATTATCTATCAGAAATACTGGAAGAACTCGATTGACAAGAATAGATGGAATATCTATCAAGTTTAGACCAGTAAAAATAAGGTTTCTGTGACGAAGTAAAATAAGTGAAGTATTTTCAGTCAAGATAATGCTTTCTATCGACCTCACTATTAATATTTATCACCTACGTATGAACAATGCATTGCTTATAATTAATGGTAATGTATTATCAAACTTGATTGAAGAAAGCTTGAATAGACTTTGATTAATGAATAATTTATAAGAAATGCCGGAAGAACTCAAATGACAAAAATAGTATATGTATCCATTTCATAACGTTCAGGGTAGATAAAAAAATTCAACGAATTTTCCTGCGACAAGCTTATAGTGAAGTGAAATAAGTTTACGTAAGTTTTGCAGTTTTAATATTCAAGATTTATGATTTATGATTATTAAATTTAGAAGTCAAGTGGTTTAAAGTGTGCGTATTGTATTTTCATCGCTTAAGTATCGAAGAAAGTTTTTACAGAACTTCTATTGGGAAGTTACGCAACTGTCATATTATAAAGGGAAGGAATTCCTGTGAGAGGCTAGTGATGTGAAAAATGTTTTTTCAAGATTTATAATTATTATATAAGTTCAGAAGACAAGTGGTTTACAAGTTTTCCCCAATTTTGAGCGATCAGGTACACTAAGTTTCCAGACGTAACGAGACTTTTCTCAAGGGAAAAGCATGTTTTATTTTATATAAGGTAACAAGAACTTATGAGTTGTCAAACCTGTCACTCACAGGGATAGTATCAGAATTTTCAAGTTGATACGACTCAGCAAAATTAGAATATTTGAATTGTGAAATTTCTAATCTCCGATTATCTGAATACTACTCAACTATACCATCTTCAAAATTCCTATACTATCTCTCTAAGCTGTGGGCTAAACCACTCGTATGGTCTTATTTACCTTTTAGAAATCAGAACATGCATTTCTATTGGGAAAAGAGATGCTCAACCCATATTCTGGAAACTGCCTATACTCAGGGCACACTGAAAATTGATAATAACTAGATTTTCATTAAGCAAAACAATCAGAGGGATAGCATATGAAATTTCAAGTTAATCTTCTTGACCAATTTCAAAATAATTATGATTTAAGGCATTCAAAATTGAACAGCTTAACATTGGTCTAGACGATTAACGTGTAAAAAATATTTTTTCAAGATTTATAATTATTATATAAGTTCAGAAGACAAGTGGTTTACAAGTTTTTCCAATTTTGAGAGAGCAAGTATACTAAGTCTCCAGATGTAACGAGACTTTTCCCAAGGGAAAAGTATGTTTTGTTTTGTATAAGGTAACGAGAACTTGTGAAGGCATACAACTATCAGGTTATAAAAGAAAAGAATTTTCTTGTGACGTGACAAGCTAGTGAAAGTGTTGTATTTTCATCGATTAAGTTCGAAGAAATAATGTACACAAGTTTTGGATTTTATTTTTATTTTTCTGTATATTACTTACAGTGATAAATAAGGCTGATTCAGTAAAGTCTGCTGTTTATATTTATTTCTTTTTTACGACAAGTTCATCAGATCACCGGTAACAGAGAAAGAATAATTTATTTTAAAACAAAGAATCATGTTCTATAATCATAAAGTTAATTTCTTTGAAGATAATTAAAATATACGTATCTGACAGAGTGAAATCCATTGATAGTATTTTGATCCTAATGCCATCTTTTCTGTAAATGGACGGATCAAGCGAGCCCGCCGAAGGCGAGCGAAGCTAGATCACAATTATGCAGAGTCTCGTTCGAAAGATCACTTGGTAGTACCGCTAGTGTACATAGATGTCGCCACAAATTTTAGCCTTCAAAAAGTGCTCACTAGGGCTCGTGACGGCTCCCTCGCCGTCGCCGCCGCTCGCGCTCGTCATAATTTCAGAGTCTTTATTTGTGTTTTTTTTATGTGATCTATTGGGACGGGGAGCGAAAGGCAAGAAAATTTTGGTCACCATCTGTTTTCGTCTGAAAACTAACGCTCAGCACAGATATAGATACACACAGGCTACAAGTGTTCTCCCTCTCCAGATTTTCCAAATGCTCTACGCTGAATACTGTATACATATAGATGCGTAGGCATAGCATACTCAATGTAGAGGTATACCAAGCTATACATATAGATATACGGAGCCTAGCTAGTCTGTACTGGAGACTGTATACATATAGATATACGCAGGCATAGCTAGTCTGGAGAGGGGATGAATGCAGTTGACCATGAGTGACAGTGAGAAGTATAGGAAAATGCATAAGTGCGACAGAGTCAGACTTTCCCTCCCTTATATTTCTCTCGTCCCCTACTCTATCCGACAGCTAACCATCCAGATTCGGCCGACGAAAAGAAAATTGATGCGATAGAAATTACATGTGATTATCTTTAATTTTTATTAATTTCAATGTTTCATCTTTGGGGCATCCCGCGACGGCTCATTTTTTGGGTGGGTAAGGAAAAACTGACAAGTTTATTCCATACATATGTTCCGTTCGTGGGGTGTGTTGCCGCGCTGGCGGTGAAGCTCTGGATGAGGAGTCGGGGCTCCGTCTTCTCCTAGCGCCAAAGATGGTGGCGCGACTCAGCGCCTCGAGTTCGGCCACGGAATCGAAACAGCCGCACTCGAGCGGACTGCGTGTAAGGTTCTCGGGTCTCGCGAAGTAACAAGCGTGGATAAAGTTAAGTGTCTTTATTCAGAAGAAAGGTAGTATAAAACTGAGTGCCGGTACAAGGTCGCCACGCTAGCGTGGCGTGAGATGATGTGCGCTTGGAATCGAGGGTCGACTAGACTCGTCGGTGGCTCGAGCTGATCTGACTTCCTTCTCGCACGGCGATGGTCTCGGAAGCGGCAGCTCCGCGCACTCGAGGTTAAAAGTCTTCGCGAGGGCGCGTGGCGCCGTTGCATTGGTTCCGAAGCGTTGGCCAGGGAATCTCCGGTGCACACATGAGCGCGGCCTTGAGAGTTCGGTGCCAGCGCTCGACTAACCCATTAGATTGCGGGGGATACGGTGTCGTCCTCATGCGTTGCGCGCCTATGAGGTTGCCCAGAGAAACAAACAAGGCAGACTCAAACTGGGCCCCTTGATCCGTCGTGATGGTGAGTGGCGTGCCAAAGTGATAATCCAATAAGAATAAAATGCGGAGGCTACTGTGCCAGCTTGCATATCTTCCAGGGGAACCGCCACTGGCCACCTCGAAAAGCGGTCGATGATGGTGAGGCAGTAGCGAAGGTCGCCAACAGCCGGAAGCGTGATCAGGTCCATGTGAATATGATTAAATCTGCCATCCGGTACTGCGATGCTTGACGGTGAAGTGCGGTTGTGCCTGTGGATTTTTGCTTTTTGACAGGGGATACACGAGCGTGCCCAGGCAAGAGCGTCCTTCCTCAGGCCAGGCCATATGAATTTCTGCAGGAGAGCCTTAGATGTACTGCGACCACTAGGATGAGCTGGGCTGTGGAAGACATCGAAAGCTCGTTTGCGTAGCGGCTCAGGTAGGTATGGCCGGATGTTTCCTGCTGAGACGTTGCAGTGCACAGGGTGATCCTCAATGTTGATAAGCTGTAATCCAAGTGTTGACGAATCGAGAAGGGCTTGGAGCTCCTCGTCTTGCTGTTGTGCTGCCATGATTTCTTCCGTAGAGAAAATTGTTGGCATGGAGATGGTGTTCACTCTGGAGAGAGCATCGGCGACTTGGTTGTCATCTCCCTTGATGTATCTGAGGTCTGTTGTGTACTGGGCAATCAGGTCGAGATGCCGTAACTGCCGGGGGGAAGCCTTGTCCGCTTTCTGGTCGAATGCGTGTATAAGAGGCTTGTGATCCGTTCTGATAAAGAAGGTCCTCCCATCTAGGACATGCTTGAAATGCTTGATCGCTAGATAGATTGCTAGCAATTCTCTATCATATGTACTGTAATTTGCTTCAGTTGGCGAAAATTTACAAGAGAAAAATCCGATCGGTTGCCACGCTCCATCGGACAGCTGTTCGAGGGCCGCTCCTGTTGCAGTGTCGCAGGCATCCGTAACAAGGGCGAGCTGGGCCTCTGGGTCGAGGAATGCTATGTACGTTGCCTGTGCAACGTACATAGCATTCCGTTGTTCTTTCCGTTGTTGCGTCCATTGTACAGGCCTCTTATCCCGCTTTTTGGCGCCTTTGAGCGCGTCTGTGAGCGGTGCCTGCAGATCCGAAGCACGAGGGATGCTGTTTCTGTAGTAGTTTAGTATACCCAGAAACCTGCGAAGATCCTGGATGGTATTGGGTGGATGCTGCTCGAGGATTGCCTCTATCTTGTCCTTCGGAGGCTCAAAGCCTTCTGCTGAGACGTGGAAGCCCAGGAAGGTGAGAGAACTTTGAGCAAACGCGCATTTCTTGCCATTGAGCTTGAGCTTGTACTGTCGGAGTATCGTTAGCACTTCTGCTATGTGTTGAATATGAAGGTCTTCGTCGGACGAGGCAATAATTATATCATCTATGTAGATCCTGGCGAATGGGCACTTCCTGAAGATGGAGTCCATAAATCTTTGGAAAGTCTGGGTCGCGTTGCGAAGGCCTAGCGGCATGCCCAAGAACTCAAATAAGCCAAACGGCGTGGTAACGGCCGTCTTGGGTACATCTTCAGGCGCCACAGGGATCTGATGATATGCCTTTTCCAAATCCAGCTTCGTGAACATGGAGCATCCTTTGAGACTCATTAGGAGGTCCTCAATTTTCGGGATGGGGTAAGCGTCAGGAACCATGAGCTTATTTAAGCCCCTGAAGTCACCCGTAGGTCGCAAATCGTCGTCTCCTTTCGGGACTAGGTGAAGTGGGCTTGCCTAGACGCTACTGGAGGGTCTGGCGACGCCGCGCTGCAGACACTCATCAGAAAATTGTCGTACGGTGGTAGAGCAAACAAATTATTTACTCCCGCTCCTTGGCCGAATGCGTCCGGAAGATCTTCCATTCTGGGGATGTTTTGTTGTTGTTGGTTGTTGAGATGCGGGCCGGCTGGCCTGTTTGCGGCCTCTTCTTGTTGGAGGTTCTCCTGGTGGTTTTGTTTTACGACGTCGTCTGCGTTCGGGCGTAACTGTTGGTCATTAAGAAGTGGTGGTGAGTGAATCATTTCAAAATTGCAAAAATGCACGGTTATTCGATTGCGCAGTTCACGCGCGAGGTGCGATGCGAGTCTCTCCGTGCCACCTGCGGCGACGGCGGCGTCAGGGGGTGGAAACTCCAGCAAGCGCGGTGCGGAAGCGCGAGAGTGCTACCAAACCAGGTGAGCGGTGCGTCGGGAAAACGTGGGAGCTAGGCTCGCAGCACGCGCGTCTAGCGAGAAGATGGCGGCTACCTGCCGTTTCCGTCCTATGCGTAAATGTTGCGAGTGCCGACAGTGGCGACTCGAATGTCCGGCACACGAACTAGTGTGGCGGTTGAAAGCGCGGGAGCTGAGCTCGCAACGCGCCTGCACCCTTTGAACATGGCGGTATGAACCGTTCCCGGTGCGTCGGCGCAGACTGCCAGTAATGGCTGCCCGATTTGAAAATTGTTGGTTGGCGCGAAGATTGCGCGGGAACGCGTGTCGCTTGGCGCGAAAGCGTTAAGAAAAAGATGGCCGACTCCGAATCGGTTCTGCTGAATCCGCAAATGCCTTGCGCCAACGGGCGTTTCGGCGATAATGGCGGCAGAGAATCTCGCTTCTCGCTGAGAATTTCTCGGACTGCTCGACGGCGCGAAATGAACGCTGCGCTGCCGGTCGCGGCTAGAGTAGATACTCGAGATGTGCACGGGGAAAAGAAAAAAAAAATCAACCTGGCGATAGGCTTGATGCGGTTTTACGGTCGACGCGAGAGTTGCAAATGTCGAAGAGTGGGTTGAGTGCGCACGGGGAGAGACCTCGACCCGCGGCACTGAGTACTTATGTTTTGCTCTCACGACACGCGTGGTCTACCGAAGCTCTCCTCGACTGCACGAAAGTACAAAAACAGTCGCGCGAGCGAACGATGTGCGACTGCGGAGGTCTCAGGGAATGAATGCGTCCTGAGGCTTTATTCGACATTCCGCGGCACAGTACCTTATCAAGCGTCGAGCTGTACTTGCTTGCGAAGACGACCTCTGACCTCAAAGATCACGGCGCGGCGAAGCCGGGAGTGGAGCCTGAAACAATTGCTGATGGCGTCTCAAGTCCCTCTGCCACGTGAGTTGACCTTGGCTATAGGCGGGATCACCGGTCCGTTGCCGGGATGAGATCCGAAGTCTTGTAAGCGGGGACCTCGGTCCACTGCCGGGATGGGATTCGAGATACTTGTAAGCGGGGTTACCAGTGTTCCGTTCGTGGGGTGTGTTGCCGCGCTGGTGGCGAAGCTCTGGATGAGGAGTCGGGGCTCCGTCTTCTCCTAGCGCCAAAGATGGTGGCGCGGCTCAGCGCCTCGAGTTCGGCCACGGAATCGAAACAGCCGCACTCGAGCGGACTGCGTGTAAGGTTCTCGGGTCTCGCGAAGTAATAAGCGGGGATAAAGTTAAGTATCTTTATTCAGATGAAAGGTAGTATAAAACTGAGTGCCGGTACAAGGTCGCCACGCTAGCGTGGCGTGACTCGCCGGCAGTTCGAGCTGATCTGACTTCCTTCTCGCACTTGTTTCCTCTCGCGCCATCTCGATTGCGGTGGCGCGTCAAGAGTGTGTGGCGAAGGCCCCACACATATACATATAGATATACATATAATATATATATGTATATCTATATGTATATAGATATACACACACACACACACATATATCTATACTAGGGGGGTACCCCCCTGCTCGCTCCGCTCGCCAACCCCCGATTTAAAAAAATTTTTATTTTTGATGAAGTCAAAAAAGAGAAAAATACATTATAGTTTATAGTTATCATAGTTTAAGTCATCACAGTTTACATATTGTTTGTACAGTATTTGTTGCATTCACAAACAACACTTAATTTACATACATAGTTTATTTTACATATCTATGTCTATATAATTCACGCGTAAACAACATTTACAATTTTAATTCTATACTTATAAATTTTTAATTACATTTGCTAAAGATAGTAAATACCGTATGAAATTGTTATCGTTATTGAGAATAACATCTGGGACTCTTTTTCCAATTTTTAGTCTAAATCTTAAAAGTTGTATTATTTTTACAATTATATCACTACTAATTTGGTCAATTGATCTAAAATGTTTCAAAAGTGGATTGTTATTTTGATGATATGAATTAATTTGATCATTTAATTTTGATATTTGTTGCCATTGTATCGTTTCTAACATTGAAGAGTGCATGTGTTCGAGATATTTCTCTTCAAATGTAATGTCGTCCAAATATTCAAATGTATTTTGATCCAAATTATTTTCATTTTCCATATCGAATTGAAATGTTAAATTGAAATGTGGCTCCATGTTCTATAAAACATAATGAAAATGTGAGTGATCTTATATAATTGCAAAGAAACTTTCGAATTGCGTTAAAGTGAGTGTATATATTCTTGTGCACATGTAGTCAACAACAAACAGACGGAAATTGTATATGAACTTACATAAAAATTTCATTCCAAACTATATTTTCTATTTCTGAGTTGTTTTCTCTTTCAAGTTGAATAAAGATATTATTTGGATCTTTGCATCTTGACAAACATACGTACAATTGACCGTGAGAAAATAATGGTTTTTTTAAGTATATCCCAACTTTATCGAAACTTTGACCTTGAGATTTATTAATAGTCATAGCAAATGCTAAAACTAAAGGAAATTGTTTTCTATACAAAATAAAGGGCAATGAAGATACGGTTCCTGTATTTAATGTAATTTTTGGTATAAATACTTTATTTCCGGTCTTTTCTCCGGTAATAATTTCTGCTTCAATATTATACTTATATAATTTAGTATCTTTTAATCGCGTGCCATTACATAAACCGCTTGTTATACTTAAATTTCGTATTAACATAACAATAGCTCCGACAGTTAAGTTAAGTTCATGTGGTGGCAATCCTTCACGAATATTATTTAACATTTCAATTGGAAAGTCAATATAAATATCATCATCGGATTTATCAACACCTTTGTATGTTGCCGTATCTATACTATAATACGTCATTATATTTCCCTTTATTTGTTTTAAAACTTTATTATTTAAATAATATGTGTATTCATTGTGAGTCGTTAGTATTACTTTATTCAATGAGAAATTAATTTTTTCATCATAAATTTTTGAACATACATCATTTGTTTTCCATATTTCGGGTACTTGAAATGATTTTACTTTTCCTTCTCCAATTTTTAGTAATAATTTTGAAAATGATTTGTTCAGTGAACGCATGTTTTTAGTTAACTTTAAAATACGGAAATTTGACCAAAGGTAGGATGATTTGATAGTTTCTTCTATAATCATACTTCTACTACTATTTTTTAAAACTGGAAGAATTTGACGGAAATCGCCTCCTAAAACTATTAATTTATTACCAAAAAGAATGTCAGTGTTACAAATATCTCGTAAAGTTTTATCAACTATTTCTAAAGCTTTTTTAGGGATCATAGAAGCTTCGTCCCAAATGATTAAATCAGCTTCCTTCAATTTTGTTTTATCAGATTTTAATTGTAAAAATGCAATTTCAATAGAGTTTAAGTCTAAAGGTAAACGAAATGTCCTGTGACTGGTCATTCCTTTTGGAAGTAATACTGACGCTATACCGGTCCATGCCATAGACAAAATTTGTTTGTTTTGAGAAATAAAATAGTAAATTAATGTTTTATATAAAAATGTTTTTCCAGAACCTCCAGGACCATCTATAAAATACATTTTATGAGGTTCTTCACATATAATTTTAAAAATACTTCTTTGGTCAGTATTTAGTTGAGTGAACATTGTTTCAAACATTAATTTACTATAGTTAATTTCTTCATTATTATTGCTGCTTTGTTTATCTATTTTGTATGGCATAGGTAAATTAAATGATTCACATGATTTGTCTTCTGACTGAAATATTTGATTAATATGTAAAAGTGCAGAATTTTCTTTGTCATTAGCAAAGTCTTCCATGAAACTATTCTTAAACTTATGCCATATTCGATCACCTTGAACATTTTCTGACAGTAAAAACCATGCAAAAAATTGTCTTAACTGAAATGGAAGCATGACAGTACAAGCTTCTTGAAAAATAATATCAATTTGCGAGTCACGTTCAATTAAACCCATAGCAATAGCAGTGTCTTTAAATGTATCATAAATTATTCCATTATAAGTTTTCAAATCTTCGAATGATTTTGCACCCTTTACTTTATTTAATATTAATTTTAAATGAAATCTTTCGTGATCTTTCGGTGAAACCACATTTAATCTTCCAATTGTAGTGTTTTTCAATATATTTTTTCTTTTTTTCCATGTTTTACTTGCGTTGTCGAAAATGTAATGTTCTGGAATATTTATATATTTCAATGATTTAGCAAAATCGTCTATTTTATTTAATTCGAACCAAGCTGTTAACGGGGTTTGACAGTTATTTATCGCCGTATCAATTTTATTTGGATTAAATACCACAAATTGTTTGTTTTTAATATGAATGGGTAAATTTTCTACTTTATGACTTCTGAAACAAAATGGAAATCTTTGAAATCGCCAAGCTGCTTCCATTGGACTTAAATATCTACCATCAGCATAATTCTTAATTTCATCTGAAACTTCTTCGTTCTTATTTTGAATTTGTACAAATGCTTTATCACCACCCTTCAGAATATATTTATAAATATATTTTATACTCTGTATAGACACTGAACATTCGACATTAATATGACATCTATATTTCATTAACAAATATTTATTATATGGAACAACCATTGAATTATCAACTGGAATCTTATTATTATATATAGTTTCATAAAAATTGTTATCTGAAATATTGTTTCTTCTTCTGTATTGCGGATAACCATTTTTTTGCTTTGATGTAACTTTAACAAAAGATTTTGGAAAGTTTTTCGAGCACTTGTTATTGTCATTATCTAAACATGGACTTTGTTTATTATGAGGTCCGTGTACCATATGTCTAATAACCAATTGCTTAAGCTTCTTATTATTTGAAGGTATTTCAGCAGATATATACTTATCAATTTGTTCTGATGTAATTAATTTGTTGTCAGGATGCAATGTTATTAATAAGTGAGAATGTGGTAAACCTCGTTTTTGGAATTCAATTGAATAAACATATGTTAATACTTTACCAAAAATCTTATTTACTGTTATGTCTTTCAAAATTGATTGTAATTTAGCATGAAATAATCTAACAGTGATATTGGGTATATCATTAGGAGTTGTAGTTTTGGGAAAATTTTTTAAGACCAATTTTAATTCTTCCCACTTGGGGTTACACGTTACAGTTATAAATAAATCTGGTCTACCGTGTTTCCTCATAATAGCCATTGCATCTTGGTAATGCCGTTGCATATATCTAGGACTTCCAATATATGTTGATGGTGTAATAAACCGCGAAGAGTATATAATTAAATTTTTTATAATGTCTCAATCTACGCAGATCAAATGTAACCCGATCTGTCTGATGACTGTTCTACGGATAATTATAAAAATTAAGAGTAGCCACCCCAAATAAGGCGCCCTAGAAATGGGAAATCATGAATTTATAGCGATCTTCCGATGTTCACGGAGATCATCCGCGTCATACTGTATCTGAAAATAGCCCCCACTATAGGAAAACCATAGATTAAGCTCGGAAAAACCTACGCGGAAATATTCTGCGCGGCAAATACAGCGCGACAATGGGAAGAACGAACGCTTAAATAGATCTGGAGCGAAAGCTCCGGAGGCTAGTCGACCATCCAGTGATCAAGAGCACGGACGAATCTCTGCCCGTGACCTACTCATTCTATCTCAACCAGTGCTGCATACGGGGAACCGCCGCTTACGAGACGATTATCACGAATCCAACCTCATCCGAAAGTTCGGAAAAGCAAGAGAGCTGAGAGCAACCACCGACTCAAAGCCAGACGCTGCAGCCGCCGACACCTCGCAACCGCTCGACGCTAACCCAGAGCGTCTATTCTTAGAAGCATTGCTGGAGCATCAGAGGGACAACTCAACGCCTCATCGAGCCACACGCACGATCAGCGACTTCCCTACACACATATATACTTACGCACACACGCAAGGTACGGCCTCGTATTCTGTTAGCGCTGCGGGCGTTCACACTCACGTTTGTCTAACACGCATTATATACAGAGATAATCTCGAAATCCCGCTCTCCTACCCGGTAGGCCATGACCGTGAATACGGTAGCCAAAGGAGAGAATTGTATATAGATTTTTGACTCATAATAAATTTATTAAATTACCCAACACATATTTCCTCTATTCGAAAAAACCATCACACCTCCAATAATAAATATATAGTTGTGAGCGTCACTATCCCGACGTAACACATTTAATATTTATTATTTAAAAATGGTGCATCGGTCGTTAGAACAAACGGAAATCGAGATTATCTGTGATGGTTTTTAAGAAATGTCAGAAAGAAACGCGTTCACTAACTGGCGACAAACAGAAACAGATATTAACGACACAACGCTGTTAAATCAATTCCGAACAAAAGAAAAGGAAGTAGAAGAAGCGTGCGCGAATGATTCGAAGGAAATTGACGTATTAATTACAGAAGCCTTGCAACTTTCAAAAAAATTATCTCACACATGCCAAAAATATAATTTAGACGAACCGGAAGACGTGTTGAAATTTCCTAAGGATAAATCAAAATTTCTCAAATATCGGGAAAATTTAGATAAAAGTAGTTCAAGCAGCGAGCAAGAGGTTGACGATAGAGTAGTAGAGTCTTTGGTCGCTTTAGGACCAACAAAAAAATTTCAGCTCCAACGAGAGAGCTTTCTGAAAGATAAACGAACGGAAATAATCGAAAATAACGAAGTACATCCAATCGAAATAAATACTCCATTAAGTATTAAACAGGGATATACCAGCACTCCTTTAACGGAAAAAGGAGGAGCGATTTCAAAGAAAAAATTAATATCTTGCTTAGAGGAGGTGAATTTAGATAATTCATTACAGAACACAAAGCAAGAGATACAGGATTTAAAAACTCGTCTAACGCCAGTAATCGGAAAAAAGAGAGTTGAAGAATATTTTTCAAAACCCGAAAATATTAAAGAAATTAATAATACACTTACAAGCAATCCCGGATACGGAGCAATTGAAATTTTTACAAAATTCAAAAATCAGATAACGGAATTTTTCAATCAGCCACATAACACCGATTATAAAATTCAAGAAAATACGGAGGAAAGCAACGCGCTATATTTGTCAATTCCAAATACACCCAGTAATTTAATAGCACCGATTAGACAAGAAATCATGGCGAACGACGGTATGAGGGGAATGTCGATTTCAAATATTCTGGACATAATTCCAAGATACAACGGACAAAATATACATTTAAACGCTTTTCTTGACGGATGTCGGGAAGCGAAAGAAATGGTTTCAGCAGCGCGCGAAGCAGAATTAGTAAAATTTATACGAATGAGATTATACGGAGACGCACTAACGTGTAGTCGGGGTCAAACATTCGCCACAATGACGGAGATAATAAATTTTTTTGAAAGAATATATGGCTCAGCAAAAACTTTCCACGATTATACGGGTGAACTAGCAAAAATACGGCAGAAACGGAACGAAGCAGTAATTACGTTCTTTAATAAAATTAAAGAAATTCAAAAAGAAATGTTGGCAACGGCTTTACGGGAAGAGAGATACACAAACGAGACGCGACAAACATTCACCGCGGAAATCGAGAGAGATTGTATCAAATTTTTTAAGAGGGGTCTACGCTGGGAAATCAAGAGCCGAATGGGCGAGCATACGACGCTAAACGAAGCGCGAGAACAAGCGATAGAAATAGAAAGAGACTACGCCGGATGCGGGCTCGACTCAGACAGCGCAGATGAATCAAAGGCCAAGGTTAAGGAAACCCGGAAGATTAAAATAATTGATCCACAAACGTCTCAATCAATTCCCATGATAGCATGCAGTTATTGCGGAAAAGCGGGACATATTATGATGAACTGTCGAAGATTTTTGGGACAACAATTCAATGGATTCAATAATAATCAATCAAAAAATGGAAACTATTTACAACAAAATAGACAAAATAATAGACATTTTGGTGGATGGAATGCGGAAAACCGCCGCAGAACCGAATTTTTACCTAATACCAATAATAAGAGCAACAATAATTATAATAATAATAATTCTAATCGACCCACGATTAGCAATAATTATAGTCAAGGCGAATACCGCGGAAATCCCGGACCACCTCGTAATAATAACACGAATAACAATAAACCAATTCCTCAATGCTACCATTGCGGAAAAACGGGACACATACAGCGAAATTGTTATAAATTTATACGAGAACAACGTTCCAATGATACACAGGGAAACGACAGAACTCTTTCGCGGGAGGGCGCCTCGAAAGAGTTAGTCGCTGGCACACGCCCAAGGAACCAGCAGGCGGAGCCGGCACACGCATAGAGACCATAAATCTCAGCCAAAAAAGTACGTCTCCAACAATTAAAATCGACATTGGAGATTTTCGAAGACCGCTCGAATTCATGTTAGATACTGGAGCGGGAGTTAGCCTAGTGCGCGAGTCGGAGGTAGCGCACTACGCTGACATAAATAGACAAGAAGTGATTAATTTAAAAGGTATAACGGATGGATATATCCCTACGCTAGGAAAAATAATAACAAATTTTAATGACATTGCTGCTGAATTTCATATTGTCGCCGATAACTTCCCTATAAAAGAAGCGGGAATTCTCGGAAATGATTTCTTTCGCAAAAGTGATGCGAAAATAAATTTCAATGAAAATTATATAGAGGTGAATGGACAGATAATTCCATTCATGAAAAATACTACAGGCGATGTGTCACGAGAGCTGCGGGTCGGTTCTGAGAAGATACATGCGCGAGAGGCCGAAAATAGAAGAGAGACTATAGGAGACTCCAGGAGGGGAGATCTCGACTTTGACTATGATTATATGGAAATGAGCTCGAGCAACGATGATGATCAAGTAAAAAACCTGCAGGTGAATTTGAATAAAAGAGTTAAGTTTGATAATGCGTGCGCAACACACATACAAACAAATAATATTAATGAAAAAGATAATAATGAAAGAATTGCAATTTGTGAAATCAAGGATAAAAGTAATGAAATTGAGATTGAAAATAATGAAATTGAGAATAATGAAATTATGATTGAAAATAATGAAATTGAAAATAATGAAACGAAAGAAAGTTTACAGAAGACAATGAACGAAATAATTACGGAAATTAATAAAATAGAAATTATGCGAAATAAGCAAGAGAATATTGATGATGAAAATATTAATGATAAAAAAAATGAAGAATATTTCGTGGGTGCGGAAATATTTGAAAATTTATATGGCGATAGGGAAGAGAATGGAATAGATAATAATTATTTTATTAAACATTATATTGAAAACGGCGATATGGATAATCTATGCAGCAATTACATGGAAATTTCAGAAAAGGATTATTATTCTACCGAGGTGAAACCAGCCGAGATGAGCACGTCTATTTTACAAATCAAAGAGACAAAGCCAATACCAAGAATAGATCGACTAAAGGCGCTCCTAAAAATAGACCATCTGACGGAAGAAACAAGAGAACCAATAATCAAATTAATCGAAGAATACGCCGACTGCTTTCACTTGAAAGGCGAATATTTGGGAACAGCTAAGGTGCCAAGCCATCGCATTGTTACAACAGATGATATACCGATTTACGAAAGACCATACAGACCGGCGCACTTATTAAAATTAGAAATGGAACGACAAATAACGGAGATGCTGAAAAGCGATATTATAAGACCTTCAAACTCCCCATATGCATCACCAGCATTTCTAGTAGCTAAAACACCGGACAGCAAAGGAAATCCTCGCTATCGATTTGTAGTAGATTACAGAAAGTTAAATGACAAAACCGTAAAAGATAAATACCCTTTACCAAATATTTTAGATATTATTGATCAATTAGCAGGTGCACAATACTTCTCGGTATTTGATTTGGCGCAAGGATTTTTTCAAGTACCTGTACATGAGCCTGATAAATACAAAACAGCATTTTCTACACATCAGGGACTATTTGAATTTAATAAATTACCAATGGGTATGACAAATTCTCCCGCATCTTTTATGCGCGGAATTGACATAGTCTTCAAAGATTTACAAGGTAAGGAGATATTCCTATTTTTAGATGACGCAGTAATATACGGCAAAACGGTTGAAGAACACAATCAAAAATTTGAAAGATTTTTGAAAAGATTAAGAGAAGCAAATCTCAAGATGCAACCAGATAAATGCAAATTTTTGCAAGAGGAGGTGATTTATTTAGGACATCTACTCACCAGAGACGGAGTCCGCCCCGATCCTAAAAAAATCGAAGCAGTGAAAAATTTTCCGAGACCCAAAACACAAAAAAATATACGCGAATTTCTCGGTTTAGCCGGATACTACCGCAGATTTATTGAAAAATTTTCAGGAATAGCAAAACCCTTGAGTGACCTTTTAAAAAAAGAGACCGACTTTAATTGGTCAGACGAAGCCGAAGAAGCATTCACAATTTTGAAAAAGAAGTTATGTGAAAAGCCAATATTGCAAATAGCCGATTTTGAGAAACCTTTTATTGTTCGTACTGACGCATCGTTAGTAGCGGTTGCGGGAATCCTATCTCAAGGAGAGATAGGAAAAGATAGACCTATTGCATATGTATCACGTGTATTATCCGACGCAGAGACGCGATACGATTCATACTCAAGAGAGGCATTGGCAATATTATATTCGGTATCGCAATTTAGACCGTACCTATTAGGACGACATTTCACCATCGTTACAGATTGCAAACCACTCATATGGTTTAAAAATTCGACGGACTTGACAACAAAGGTAAGCAGATGGAGAATTAAATTAAACGCATATGATTACGACATCGTGTATAAAAGCGGTAAAAGCAACACAAACGCGGATGCATTATCTCGAAACCCAGTCGAGGGAGAGCAAGCTGAAGGGAGTATCGACGACCAGCTAATTTTAGCCATGCAGACGCGTACACGCGCGGGAAAGCTAGCCGTTCCGAACTATAGGGACAAGCGACCGAAGAAGCCGAATAAGCAAAACATAGAGGCTCCCACGGCAACACCTACTATAGAGACAGAAGAGACGCCAGAATTGCAACACGGAGAAGAGGAATTAATAAACAACGAGATATGCGAAAATAAGACGATAAACGAAAATTATGAAAATGATATTGAAGAACCATTGCAAAATGAGACAAGTGCAAATTTTCAAAATTCCAGCAAATCAGAATTATTCGCAGAATGCAAAGAACAATTATTTATGCGAAAAGATAACCTACTTTACTTCATAGATACAGAAGGAACTCCATGCGACGCGGGTGCTAAACAATTAAGAGAACGAAAAATTTCACCAAAATTTGCAAACTTAGAACCAGGTGAAATTAAGGTAACAACAAAAAATAATCGGAAGCTATTTGCGGCAGTAATAAAAAATACACAACCAACAAGTACGACAGAAGTGCAAAAAAATTTAATAGATATTTTCGAGGTTTTAAAAGCATTAATTATAAAAAAGAGTGTTCGATCAATAAGTATAGCCAAAAATGAAGATATTGGAAACGTTGAATGGAAAAACGTACTATCAAGCTTGCGAAAAATTCTAGAGGATATATCAGTGAAAATAATTATTTGCACAGGTATAATAAAATATGTCGAAGAAAAAGACAGAAGTAAAATAATACAAGAAATGCATAGCACAGCAATAGGAGGACACCGAGGAGTCACGAAAACGTATAGGCGCATAAAGCAACGGTATTTCTGGGGTAGCGTGAAGGAAGACGTACAAAATTTCATACGCACATGTGTCACGTGTCAAATAAAAAAATTGGTGAGAGTTAAAACGAAACAACCAATGCAAATCACAGATACACCTCACGCACCAATGGAAAAAGTAAGCCTAGACATAGTAGGACCTTTTCCAATCACTGACAATGGTCACAATAATATATTAACAATACAATGCAATTTTTCAAAATATTGCTTAGCAATACCGTTAAAAGATGCTACAGCAGCATCAGTAGCAGATGCATTTATAACAAGGTTTATTTGTATTTTCGGAGCTCCAATCACGATTCTGACGGATCAAGGCAGCAATTTTATGTCAAATTTGCTAAAAAGGGTAGCAAAAAAATTTAAAATCAAACAGGTAAAAACAACTGCCTATCATCCACAATCAAACGGTTCATTAGAACGATCGCATCATGCATTAGCAGAATACCTAAAAACAGTGATGCAGAACGAATCCTGGGATGAATTACTAGAACTTGCAACTTTATGCTATAATACGGTTCCTCACGAAGGCCATTCCTTCACACCATTCGAATTAGTATTCGGCAAATTAGCCAGAGTACCCTCGAGCGAACCATTAGAAGAAAGCGAAAAGCCATTAACATATAACGATTATGTAACAAATCTTAGTACAAGATTAAACGGGTTACAGAAAATCGCAAGAGAAAAATTGATTGAATCAAAAATACGATCAAAATTCTATTATGATAAAAAAATTAATCCAAAGGAATTTCAGATTGGAGACAAAGTATGGCTATTGAAAGGTGGAAAACAGTATAAATTAGGAGACCAGTACGAAGGTCCATATACAGTACTAGATGTATTTAACGATCAACGAAACGTTAAAATACGTATGAAAAACAAACAGATTAAAACAGTTAACGCCAATAGACTTAGAATATCGCACGTAGAACCAGCAAATTAACAAGTAATAAAATAACAATAACAATATAACACGCAGTAACTATTACGAGCTTATTAATATTTATTATTTAAAAATAAAAAGAAGAAGAATATATAGGGGAGAGAAATAACAGTATATGCATACGGGCATACGCATATATACGCACAAAAAGACACATTAAAACAGACGCTTAAAGCAAATAACCATTTACGGAAACAAAGTATGATAGGAACAAAAAAAAAATATTACATCACTCGCAGGCAAAGACAAAATGAAGAGTCGAGAATTTCACGAGGAAATTGTTCAGCGCTACCACAGCATATATTGGAACACGAAAAATGGCAAGGAAAACAAGCCAAAGTATACCGGCACACAGGAAGATCTGGAACGATGGGAAGCAGACAGCGAACTTCGCGCGTACGTAACCGATAGAATAGAAATCCCAGCCTTCTGGAGAAGATTCGACAGAGAAATGCTCGATAGAGCGATTAACAACAGCTACTGGAAAATTAATCACAACCTGGATAGATGGAATGACGAAGATCTATTCGATCTAAACATATTATTCTTCGAGAATGGGGGAGACATATGGAAAGTATACAAGGAAGAAGAGGCCATTGACATTTTCGACTTAAATATATTATTCCGCAATTTTTCAATCCGGCCAGACGACTGTCCAAACTGTTGCGAAGAAGAATGGGGCGGATTTAGAGATGACGATGACGGCTGCCAAATTTGTTATTGCTGCGCCTATATAAGAGAACTCAACGAACGGGACAGAGAAGAGAGGGAAGCTCTAGCCGCAATCAACGGCGGGCTATAAAAATAGTACGCCATGCGAGGGGAAATATCAAAACCAGCAGGCTCGTCATAAGCTCCGCACTCCCCTCTATGCCTCGCTGCGGTAGCGTTCCCCTCTTCTACAAGCAGCACGCGCTCTCAATGATACGCGCGCTTTGACGGAACACTCTGCTCACGCTATATGTATATCTATATATATATATATATATATATATATATATATATATATATGGCGACGAACAACGCGCCAGCAAGAGCGACTTGACGCACAATATAAGATAGCGCGTCAGTAGCCTAGCGGCTGAGTACGCGCCTAGCAAATTCGAAAAGGGGGATCGAATCCCGGAACAAAATTTTTTTTTTCTCTCTCTTTCTCTTTTTCTCTCTTCCTCCTCTCTTCACTCTTTATTTTTTCCTTAAAAAGAAAAGGAGGGTAAGGAGCAGAAATTCAGGAGGGGAAATGGAGGAAAATAAGAAAAATCAAGAAGAAGTTCAGGAGAATTTTTTTCAAATTTATTGAAGCACAAAAAAAAATACAAATATTGCAATTCATTACATATTATAAATAACTAAGGCCACCAAGGCCGAACGTCGTTGGTCAGAAGGCGCTGAATCGAATCGCCCGCCCGAGGTACCACACGCCATTCCTGCAAACAAAAAAACAAAAGCATATTATTTTTAACATATATATATATATATATATAACGCAAGGAGAAATTCTTACCTCCGAATCCTCCCACCGCATGATGGGCGGATCAACATGCCCAGGCAAACCACAGATGCCGCAAGGGTCCTCTGTGGAAAAATCTCCGTGACAGAGAACAAAACAGTTCTCCACACCGGAGTAGTGACGGGAAGTCACGTGCCTGAAGGAATACTGAAAAAAAAACAAAAAGGAAAAATTTTAATTAAATTAATTAACTAAACACATAAATAATGTAAAAATACTTACATATGGGCCGCCAGGTCGATGGAAATCGAATAAAATGCGGGCCGGGTCTCGGACGCAGCCCCCGCAAAAGCCGCATATACGTCCACGGGAGCTGGGAAAATGGCACGGCTCCCACCGTGCCCACACATCAGAATACCCGCCCCACATGGGTGGTAGGTATTCATGAACATATTCGTCCACAACCTCCTAGAAGAAGAAGAGGAGAAAAATTTTTTTTTAAAAAGTATACATACAAAAAGAAGGAGAAAAATGGTAAATACTTACGACAAAAGACAACAACAGGGTGAACACGAAGGCAAGCATATTTGAATGTTTCCTATCCAAAGAACAGACTGGAACTGACAGACGTCAAAGCATCGTGACACTCGTCGAACGGAGTCGACGATTTTCCATGGCGGGTGGGATCCTATAAAAATCTAAAAAAAGAGATCTATAGATGAAAATAGAGAGACGAAAGAAGAGAGTGTTGTGAACTAATATATACTTACCAGAAGACTTGAATTTAACATTAATTGTTAAAATTAACAACCGACTTAATTCCTCACGAGTCATGTATCTTTTTCAGTCAAAAATGGCAATGAAGATACTCTTTGCAATACTGCTGACGTTAATATTCCAAACAAAAACGCAAGCATCCAGCGAATCAGGAATGAATAAGGCCATAGACCACACACAACATACAGGTATAATATTCGAAGAAAAAAAGACAATTATCTTCTCGGAACAAGAGCGAGAAGTAGCAGTGAAAATAAAGCTGCCTATAAATAGGAAGCATCTAAGAGACATCCAGTCGAAGCTAGCGGCAATGCAAGCGATAGCTATAGCCGACGCTCCGGAGGAATTCAAACAAGATCAAGGGAAATTATGGCCAATTCACACGAAGTTAAATGCCGTAAAAACACAACTTGAAGAAATTATGCCATTTTTTAAAGAAAACAATTCATTCTATTCACCTCAGGAAAATATACCCGATATGATAATTGACCATGAAGACGTAAAAAAATTACAGGCAATAACAAAAATAGAGGACGAAATATCACAAGATTTGCAGAATATTGCAACTAAAGATAAAAGACCGCTTCCTAAAGCTACACAAGAAAAAATCGCACAAGGAATACGATCCATTTTGGCAAAAGTAACGAGACAACTAGACAATCATTTAACAACGCTCACGAATCTCAACGAAAGTTTAAAACAATTACAAGAAGGAAAACTAGTCGCAAATTTTTTGAGCAAAAACCAATATCAACACTTAAACCATGTACTTAGCCAAAGCACCAAGCCATGCACCCTACCAAACGTAAATCTTAACAATAAGTATGAGATAAATAAAAACATAAAAAATAGATACATAGCGACGAAGGACGAAATAGAGGTAAGGTTACACTTAACGTGCATGAATAAAGGAAAGGCAACATTATACAAAAAATACGCTACGGAAATACCACAGGTAAATTTAAGCTCCAGTCTATACATCCAACCCACTACGCAATACATGCTGGTAAAAGAGGGAACCGTGCGACATATAGAACAGACGGATTTAGAAGACTGCATAGAATCTCTAGACAAAATTTCTTGCCCAAATCAATGGTTTAATTTCGAAAACGCGACAGACTGCGAGAGTACCTTATTTCTCCACCCGGAACAAGTAGATTACCGAAAATGTAATGTCATGTACCAAAGTATCACTAAAGAATACATACAATTTATTCCGACAGCCAATGCCATAGTATACATATTACAAAGACCAGAGAACTTGACCTACATTTGCTCGGGAAACCGAAGGGGAGTCGAGACTCTTCGAAGCACGGGAATTATAAAAATAGAGCCAAACTGCTATATAGAAATCAGAGGAATGGAAATATCAGGGAAGAGAGAGAACGAAGGAAAAACTATTTTTTGGCCCAACTCAACGCTACAAATAAGCCAGTTATCAAATATATTAGAAGAAAATTTTGCAAAAAGAGCATTTTTGAAAATTGGCGCAAAGGAAAGAACGATGAACTTATGGCAAATTATTAGAGAAACTCAGATGGAATTACGAACCGAAGGGATATACGGACAAACCGAACTGGCATTAAGAGCTTTAGTAATAATCACTACGATTTTAGCGATTGCTACAGCAATAAATACCATTATGGTCAACTACAAAAATAAAAATAAGAAAATTTTACAGCTGACCAAACTCGTCATAAAAACCAGAAGAGATAAAGAAAAGGAACTAACCACAGAATTAGATTGTTAATAACAATTATCCTAACTACAAACCAATACCAATAACCAACACATATACACACAAACCGACAGATCAGCGCATTGGATATGTATATACAGATTTCACGTGTTAACAAGGAATCCAATATCAGATAAGGGATGCGAGAATTGCCAACACAACTTTTGAAGGCACAAGGCCTAATCTCTTGCGCAATGTGCATCACCGGTTATTTAATGAGAAGAAGAAGGAAAGCCAAACGCCTTAATTACTCGTTACCCTTAAGAGCTTCTTTGTGATTACTAATATCACTAACTTATAACAAATTTTTCGAAGCAGAAATTATTGCCAATTATACCCATTTTATAGGAAATGGAACGAATGGAACCGGACTACCAAGGGAAATTAAAAGCAAGAGTCAAGCAATATCTCCGACTTAAACACAAAGTAACAAAAGAAATAATTAAAAATAACGAAAGACTGGCGAAGAGTATAAAATTTGCTTTAAGAATATTTTGCGAGGATATAATGCAAATGCCAGCCGAAACCGAAGGACTCATTCAAGCCGCATATCAAGAAAGTACCTATGTGCAGTATTGCATAAATGCTACCTTCCGTAAAGGTATACAACAGCTTTACTGGGTTATTGTGACCGAACGAAAATTCTTTAGAATGATGCAGGACCGAATGCAACATGCATCTCTATATGATAACTTAACCCCCAACTGGCCTGTACACAACCCGGAAATAACAAGAAAATACAGATTCGAATGGAGACGACTAGCTACCTACTATCAATGGAACGTACTCAATATATCTATCTTTGACTTATCCGCAGAAGGGTTTTTTCTGCGTAGGACCAAGAGAAACGGTATGTTTCGCATGCCAGGTAAAAATCGAGAATTGGGGAATACACGGGAAAAACGACCCGCGAGCTACACATTTCTTCTTCAATCCGGACTGTCCCTTTATTTCGGGATTTCCTTGCGGAAACGTCACCACTCAATTAAGGAACAATACGCCCGAGGATGTTAATTTAGAAGACGAAAGAGCAATTCCCATGCAGACAGGAATTCATGGAATGTCAAGAGAGATCGCTAAACTCTTCCACCCAAATTTGGATTTAGACTTACCATTTGATAGAACAGGAGGCTATTTACACATCGAAAACCTAGAGCTTAACTTCGGAGGAAAAGGATTGCATCAAAGAAAAACCTATGGAAAATGCACTATTTGCGAGATGGGTTTAGATATCAGACGAGAATGCGAATTATGCCATCGCATGGATCCTCAACTATATTTGAAGAATGCATACGTAGTATGCCGAACCTGTCCTGTACCCCACGCACCAATACGACTTATTATATGAGGACAAGTGTTTCATATGTATGTTGGCAAACCGGAATTTCACCAAACACCCTCAAAGATTTTTTGCTAACA
>JACCIB010000743.1:0-93216 GCA_018906965.1 Philotrypesis tridentata | reverse complement strand
TTTTCGATGTTCATTAACGATTTACCCAGGGCTTGCGTCGAGGTCAACTGTGTGCAGACGATTTTGTCGTGTATATCGATGGGAAATTCTCCGAGGCTCATGGAGAATCTGAATTATTATCTTGCTGTCAGTTCTGCGTGGGCATCTTCTAACGGCCTTAAATTCAACGCGGCTAAAACTCAATCGATGTGGGTGGGGTCCCGAAACTTTATTGGGAGACAGAGCGAGGTCAATTTGCCGAAAATTTTGCTGGATACCACGGTAAGAACACCTCCTTCCTCACTCAAATGCTCGGTCTCATTATTGACCGTACACTTTCATGGAAAGAGCAGTGCGTTGCTACTTCAAGGAAATGCTTTGCGGCCCTCGGCCGCCTTCGCAATTGTAGGCCTTACTTCAATGCGGACACTCGACTTCAACTAATTAAAGCCTTATATTTCCTTTCAACTACTGCGCCAGTGTTTTTCTTGGCCTGTCGAGTGAACTATCCCAAAAATGCTCAGATGTCAGAATTTCGCTATCCGACTGGGCTAAAAATGTATTATATGAGCATATTACGCCGGCATATAAGGAACTCGAGATTTTGCCATATGCTCTGCTTTGTTTTTTCACTTTCGTTCATGTCGATAGGCCGGGAAGTAGGAGAAAATCAGGGCTTGATCTAGTCGTTGGCGAGTTTCGCACGGAATGTATGAGAGGACCATTTTGTATTGATGTGACGTATCTTTGGAATGCGCTTCCAATTGTAATTCGCGAATCTTATCAGCGTCCCTGCTTTAAGGGGTTATGACAGTGTTAAAATTTTGAAAATATTAATTTTTTTTATTCACTTTTTTCACAGTTGATAGTCCGTAGAATACAGTCCTGAAAGCCGTTTTTTGCTAAAAAAATTTGCCTTGAAAATATCGACAAAAAACTGATAAATCTGTTTCAAGTAAATTTTTGAAAAAACGTTATTTTTAAATATTTTAATTAGGCCAAACTTGTGAAAAGGATTGTTCTACCACACTTTTTACAGAGCTATTTCATGAGAAATCTTACTGAAAATACGACTTAAAAACCGTTTTACAAACCGTTTTTTCTCATGAGTTATGTATTTATTTCCGTAAAATAAATAAAATCTGTAAAATTAATTTTTCTATGTGTGATTTTATGTTACTAAATTCAATGTGTTAAAGTAAAGGCACTCACCTAATTTGAATTTGCCACTCGAACAGTTTGTGCCTCATAGCGTTCGGTCGAGAATGAAGATTGCTGTTTGATCGGTATAGTAGAATTTTCTGTAAAGCAGCAGAAACCAGCCAAACAGCTGTTTTTCATCCAAGACACTAGATTAGTGCAGTTAGTCTGCTAGCTGCTGTAACAATGCTTATAACCTCAGTGGTGTTGTAAAAGTGCAAGAGCTTCTGCAGAGTACAAAAATTTGTATGATGTGTAATACTTGTATTTGAAAGCAAAAATATAGTTTTTAGAGCACCTATATATCTATTAATTTTTTACAACACTAACAATTTTTCGTTTATTTCAGGTTTTAACACTGTCATAACCCCTTAAGAGGATCCGATAGCCACTAATGACCCGTCACTAACGGTACGATAAAGAAGTGCTGAGATCGAATAAATATAAGTAATTCAAGAGATATCGCAAATTCAAGAGATACTTGCCCTTCGTCTCGGTATTACCTATCGGTATACACGGTTTGGAATCAAAATGTTCAGGTATTGGGGAGAAAAATGCGAACGAAAATCAGTTACGTCAGGTTACAGCTACTGATCTCTCTGATTGTATCTCTTGAATTTGCGTAATTCCTTATATTTATTCGATTTCAGTACTTCTTGATCGTACCGTCAGTGACGGGTCATTAGTGGCTATCGGATCCCCTTAAGGGCAGGGTGTATGTATACCTTCTTGAGAGGATTGGCTAGTATGGGTAATGAGTGTGGAGCGATAAAATTTTATTTGATAGCATGAACTGCATTGAATGTAGTTTCAGTTTCTTTTACTTTGTACCGCACCTGTTTTTTCAGAAATGATTATTTGTTATTTTATTTTGTTTCAATTTTATTTTATTGTATATATTAATTTTTTTATGATTTATTTTACTAGTATTGTAAGGCCATGTTGAGCGGAGACGGCTCAGTAGGCAGAGTGTCAGACTCGTGATCCAAAAGTTCTGGGTTCGATCCCGACTCTCGGCTTTTCTGTCATTGGGACACCTCTATGTTTACATACACCTGTATGTATATACTTAAGTGTCTTATAACGTCGAAGCTCCAGTGGTTCGGATTCCACTGTACACAATCTATGGATGTATTGTGTAGCTAAACTGTAGGTCCAGTTTGGGCGTGTGCAGTCCATGTGTGCGTCGAACATATATATACGTATCTGCTCGGGGCACAGACATGGCTAAAACATGCCTAGACTATAGGGAACTCCGCCGACCGGAGCCACAAGGTATACTCTAAAGGTATCACTGCGTGGAATCGGGCGGCGGGGAGGAAGGTACAGCATAATGGGCATCTGCCTCAGTGCTCGGTCATGGCACGTCCCCGAGCAAGGGCCGCCATGACCACCTCCACCACTACCAATCGGGCAATTGTAAGGCCATATGGCCAATTATTGCTTTTAAATTATGCAAAATTTTGTACCTGCCCATTGGCCGGATAGGACCCTGAGTCCTCGATCTTCTGAAACTAGTTAATTCAATTCAATTCAATTCAATTCAATTCAATTCAAGTCTCTCTCTTGTAACGTACACGGACGTAAAACATTTTTCGATACTATAAACAGGTACGTATATATAAATAACAGGCTTATATTTAATTACGTTATTTAATTTGAGTAATAATTAATTTGTTTATACTTTTTATCGGTGTTGCAAGTTGACATGTTGCGCGTTCGCATTAAATACATGGGTAACAGCATCAACTTGGAACTCAGATATCTCATATTCAAAGTACAATTTCATAAAAATAAATGTTTGAATGAGATTCCTTGACTAAAAAATGTATAATATGTGAAAAATCCAATTCCAAAATATTAATTCGAACACCGAAAACATCGTTTTAATTTAAAGAGAAAAATAAGATGTGCGCACGAGAATCGCATCGGCAGCCGCGGCGGAGCCCGAGTTAGGACGAGTGGAGGGGGTATTTCATATTTCATCCGCTTTAAAGGTAATTCGCTAGATTGACTTTTCATATGTTGTTTATTTTTTTTTCTGAGACACTTTTGCCATATAAATTTGTATTCGTCAGCTCATCAGCTTTCGACTCATACCTGCGCAGCGCGCCGGCATTCGGGAGGGGGCACGGCAGGAAGCGAGGTAGTGGCGAGCGCGCGCGGTCACATGCATGAGAGTGTGTGTGTGCGAGAGAGAGGGAGTTGGCGCGCGTAATAGAGAGTGAGAGATTTTAGATTAGATTAGATTAAATTTTATTATTATGCACATTGTGTTGTGCAAAACAAAATATACAAAAATATAGAATTATAAAAAACATAAAAAAATCATTGAAAAAATATAAATTAAAAAAAAAACAGTCTTTAAATGAATACAGGTAACGAACTGTCGCGACGAAATACAAAAAATAATTAATAAAAATTGGAATGAAAATCACAGTTTCGTTACGGTAAAATTCTTTGGGAATTATCACAGCGTCAATATGAAATATACAATACAATTAAAATGTGGATTTGACAATAGTCTGAAAGCTCTTGAATGAGCAGAAAATTATGAATATGAAATTATATGTTGGTAGAGGTAAAGGGAAGGAGATGATGAAAGGAAACTATTTCACATTATGGGGATTCTATGTTGAAAAAATGTTTATATGCAGCCTTTTTAAAATTTGAAACGGAGTGAATTTCTAGTAAACTTTGAGGGAGGGAGTTCCAGATGTAAGCGGAGCTAACATGGAAGGATTTTCGAAGAGTGTCTGTCGAATAGGAAGGAGTATCCAGCGGCGTCACATCACCCCTAACAGGTCTAAGGGCTACATGAAAGTCAAAGAAGCCCAATAAGTAGATGGGCGCAGCAGTGTTAAATATTTTTCTTAATAAACACGCAGCAAAGTATTTCCTGCGTCCACCAATTGTGAGCCATCCCAATTCACGTCTGTAGGGGGTGATGTGCTCGTCCCTTCTTACACCATAGATGTACCTGATCCCCGTGTTCAGTAATCTTTGCAGTTTGTTGTCAAGCTCCTGTGACAGGTCACAATATACCAATGAACAGTAATCAATGATAGGATACAGAAGCGCCTGAACCAAGTGCTTTCGCAGTCCGTGGTTTGCGCTTTTTCTAAAAAAATGTTACCTATACATCAGGGAATGTGCACGTTTACATACTTGAGTAACGTGTTGCTTCCCAGAAAGTTTAGAATCAAGCAGTACACCCAGGCTGCGAACGCACGACTTAAATTCGATCCAGGCTCCACCAATACTGATATAGTTATCAGCATAATCAGAAAAGTTGTTAATGTAATATGGTGAGCCCATCACGATTGCCTTGGTTTTTGTGGCGTTGAGTCTCAGGCGATTCTGATCAGCCCAGCACATGATCTCCTCGGCGCTAGCTCGCATCCTGTCGATGCAGGATTCAAGCTCCTCGGGAACGCATTGGCTATAAATCTGCAGGTCATCCGCATAAATGAGATGAGAGATGTTAAGATGGAGGCATAAGCTAATGTCATTGATGTACAGCGAGAACAAAAGCGGTCCCAGGACAGAGCCTTGCGGTACTCCAGTGTTTAAGGAAGGACGAAAGTCCACCGTTGTCATCAATGACCGCTTGTTTCCTACCGGATAGGTTATAGGGTTATATATAGGTTATAGGTTATAAAAGGGGTTTCCGTTTTCCAGTACGAGAGCAGGCGATCCTGCTCATCAATGAGACAAAGGTCAAGCCAGGTGTCAGAATTCTTTGTGTGGTGTGTAGCACCATATGGAACATATGTTAAAGAGTTCTCTACAATAAATGCTCTGATGAAGTTAGCATCGTCATCAGAAGATACTGGCCATAGCACTCAGACTGGCTTAATTAAGTTGACTGATGATATCAGGCTTGGCATTGATAAGAGGATGGTAACAGTTCTTCTCCCTTTCGACTTTAGCAAGGCGTTTGACACCGTATGCCACGCCAGGCTCCTGAGAAAGCTTACATCCTTTGGCTTCTCAAAACAGGTCATCCGATGGATTGCATCCTACCTATCCGGTAGGAAACAAGCGGTCATTGATGACAACGGTGGACTTTCGTCCTTCCTTAAACACTGGAGTACCGCAAGGCTCTGTCCTAGGACCGCTTTTGTTCTCGCTGTACATCAATGACATTAGCTTATGCCTCCATCTTAACATCTCTCATCTCATTTATGCGGATGACCTGCAGATTTATAGCCAATGCGTTCCCGAGGAGCTTGAATCCTGCATCGACAGGATGCGAGCTAGCGCCGAGGAGATCATGTGCTGAGCTGATCAGAATCGCCTGAGACTCAACGCCACAAAAACCAAGGCAATCGTGATGGGCTCACCATATTACATTAACAACTTTTCTGATTATGCTGATAACTATATCAGTATTGGTGGAGCCTGGATCGAATTTAAGTCGTGCGTTCGCAGCTTGGGTGTACTGCTTGATTCTAAACTTTCTGGGAAGCAACACGTTACTCAAGTATGTAAACGTGCACATTCCCTGATGTATAGGTAACATTTTTTTAGAAAAAGCGCAAACCACGGACTGCGAAAGCACTTGGTTCAGGCGCTTCTGTATCCTATCATTGATTACTGTTCATTGGTATATTGTGACCTGTCACAGGAGCTTGACAACAAACTGCAAAGATTACTGAACACGGGGATCAGGTACATCTATGGTGTAAGAAGGGACGAGCACATCACCCCCTACAGACGTGAATTGGGATGGCTCACAATTGGTGGACGCAGGAAATACTTTGCTGCGTGTTTATTAAGAAAAATATTTAACACTGCTGCGCCCATCTACTTATTGGGCTTCTTTGACTTTCATGTAGCCCTTAGACCTGTTAGGGGTGATGTGACGCCGCTGGATACTCCTTCCTATTCGACAGACACTCTTCGAAAATCCTTCCATGTTAGCTCCGCTTACATCTGGAACTCCCTCCCTCAAAGTTTACTAGAAATTCACTCCGTTTCAAATTTTAAAAAGGCTGCATATAAACATTTTTTCAACATAGAATCCCCATAATGTGAAATAGTTTCCTTTCATCATCTCCTTCCCTTTACCTCTACCAACATATAATTTCATATTCATAATTTTCTGCTCATTCAAGAGCTTTCAGACTATTGTCAAATCCACATTTTAATTGTATTGTATATTTCATATTGACGCTGTGATAATTCCCAAAGAATTTTACCGTAACGAAACTGTGATTTTCATTCCAATTTTTATTAATTATTTTTTGTATTTCGTCGCGACAGTTCGTTACCTGTATTCATTTAAAGACTGTTTTTTTTTTAATTTATATTTTTTCAATGATTTTTTTATGTTTTTTATAATTCTATATTTTTGTATATTTTGTTTTGCACAACACAATGTGCATAATAATAAAATTTAATCTAATCTAATCTAAAATCTCTCACTCTCTATTACGCGCGCCAACTCCCTCTCTCTCGCACACACACACTCTCATGCATGTGACCGCGCGCGCTCGCCACTACCTCGCTTCCTGCCGTGCCCCCTCCCGAATGCCGGCGCGCTGCGCAGGTATGAGTCGAAAGCTGATGAGCTGATGAATACAAATTTATATGGCAAAAGTGTCTCAGAAAAAAAAATAAACAACATATGAAAAGTCAATCTAGCGAATTACCTTTAAAGCGGATGAAATATGAAATACCCCCTCCACTCGTCCTAACTCGGGCTCCGCCGCGGCTGCCGATGCGATTCTCGTGCGCACATCTTATTTTTCTCTTTAAATTAAAACGATGTTTTCGGTGTTCGAATTAATATTTTGGAATTGGATTTTTCACATATTATACATTTTTTTAGTCAAGGAATCTCATTCAAACATTTATTTTTATGAAATTGTACTTTGAATATGAGATATCTGAGTTCCAAGTTGATGCTGTTACCCATGTATTTAATGCGAACGCGCAACATGTCAACTTGCAACACCGATAAAAAGTATAAACAAATTAATTATTACTCAAATTAAATAACGTAATTAAATATAAGCCTGTTATTTATATATACGTACCTGTTTATAGTATCGAAAAATGTTTTACGTCCGTGTACGTTACAAGAGAGAGACTTGAATTGAATTGAATTGAATTGAATTGAATTGAATTAACTAGTTTCAGAAGATCGAGGACTCAGGGTCCTATCCGGCCAATGGGCAGGTACAAAATTTTGCATAATTTAAAAGCAATAATTGGCCATATGGCCTTACAATTGCCCGATTGGTAGTGGTGGAGGTGGTCATGGCGGCCCTTGCTCGGGGACGTGCCATGACCGAGCACTGAGGCAGATGCCCATTATGCTGTACCTTCCTCCCCGCCGCCCGATTCCACGCAGTGATACCTTTAGAGTATACCTTGTGGCTCCGGTCGGCGGAGTTCCCTATAGTCTAGGCATGTTTTAGCCATGTCTGTGCCCCGAGCAGATATACGTATATATATGTTCGACGCACACATGGACTGCACACGCCCAAACTGGACCTACAGTTTAGCTACACAATACATCCATAGATTGTGTACAGTGGAATCCGAACCACTGGAGCTTCGACGTTATAAGACACTTAAGTATATACATACAGGTGTATGTAAACATAGAGGTGTCCCAATGACAGAAAAGCCGAGAGTCGGGATCGAACCCAGAACTTTTGGATCACGAGTCTGACACTCTGCCTACTGAGCCGTCTCCGCTCAACATGGCCTTACAATACTAGTAAAATAAATCATAAAAAAATTAATATATACAATAAAATAAAATTGAAACAAAATAAAATAACAAATAATCATTTCTGAAAAAACAGGTGCGGTACAAAGTAAAAGAAACTGAAACTACATTCAATGCAGTTCATGCTATCAAATAAAATTTTATCGCTCCACACTCATTACCCATACTAGCCAATCCTCTCAAGAAGGTATACATACACCCTGCCCTTAAGGGGATCCGATAGCCACTAATGACCCGTCACTGACGGTACGATCAAGAAGTACTGAAATCGAATAAATATAAGGAATTACGCAAATTCAAGAGATACAATCAGAGAGATCAGTAGCTGTAACCTGACGTAACTGATTTTCGTTCGCATTTTTCTCCCCAATACCTGAACATTTTGATTCCAAACCGTGTATACCGATAGGTAATACCGAGACGAAGGGCAAGTATCTCTTGAATTTGCGATATCTCTTGAATTACTTATATTTATTCGATCTCAGCACTTCTTTATCGTACCGTTAGTGACGGGTCATTAGTGGCTATCGGATCCTCTTAAGGGGTTATGACAGTGTTAAAACCTGAAATAAACGAAAAATTGTTAGTGTTGTAAAAAATTAATAGATATATAGGTGCTCTAAAAACAATATTTTTGCTTTCAAATACAAGTATTACACATCATACAAATTTTTGTACTCTGCAGAAGCTCTTGCACTTTTACAACACCACTGAGGTTATAAGCATTGTTACAGCAGCTAGCAGACTAACTGCACTGATCTAGTGTCTTGGATGAAAAACAGCTGTTTGGCTGGTTTCTGCTGCTTTACAGAAAATTCTACTATACCGATCAAACAGCAATCTTCATTCTCGACCGAACGCTATGAGGCACAAACTGTTCGAGTGGCAAATTCAAATTAGGTGAGTGCCTTTACTTTAACACATTGAATTTAGTAACATAAAATCACACATAGAAAAATTAATTTTACAGATTTTATTTATTTTACGGAAATAAATACATAACTCATGAGAAAAAACGGTTTGTAAAACGGTTTTTAAGTCGTATTTTCAGTAAGATTTCTCATGAAATAGCTCTGTAAAAAGTGTGGTAGAACAATCCTTTTCACAAGTTTGGCCTAATTAAAATATTTAAAAATAACGTTTTTTCAAAAATTTACTTGAAACAGATTTATCAGTTTTTTGTCGATATTTTCAAGGCAAATTTTTTTAGCAAAAAACGGCTTTCAGGACTGTATTCTACGGACTATCAACTGTGAAAAAAGTGAATAAAAAAAATTAATATTTTCAAAATTTTAACACTGTCATAACCCCTTAAAGCAGGGACGCTGATAAGATTCGCGAATTACAATTGGAAGCGCATTCCAAAGATACGTCACATCAATACAAAATGGTCCTCTCATACATTCCGTGCGAAACTCGCCAACGACTAGATCAAGCCCTGATTTTCTCCTACTTCCCGGCCTATCGACATGAACGAAAGTGAAAAAACAAAGCAGAGCATATGGCAAAATCTCGAGTTCCTTATATGCCGGCGTAATATGCTCATATAATACATTTTTAGCCCAGTCGGATAGCGAAATTCTGACATCTGAGCAATTTTTGGGATAGTTCACTCGACAGGCCAAGAAAAACACTGGCGCAGTAGTTGAAAGGAAATATAAGGCTTTTAATTAGTTGAAGTCGAGTGTCCGCATTGAAGTAAGGCCTACAATTGCGAAGGCGGCCGAGGGCCGCAAAGCATTTCCTTGAAGTAGCAACGCACTGCTCTTTCCATGAAAGTGTACGGTCAATAATGAGACCGAGCATTTTGAGTGAGGAAGGAGGTGTTCTTACCGTGGTATCCAGCAAAATTTTCGGCAAATTGACCTCGCTCTGTCTCCCAATAAAGTTTCGGGACCCCACCCACATCGATTGAGTTTTAGCCGCGTTGAATTTAAGGCCGTTAGAAGATGCCCACGCAGAACTGACAGCAAGATAATAATTCAGATTCTCCATGAGCCTCGGAGAATTTCCCATCGATATACACGACAAAATCGTCTGCACACAGTTGACCTCGACGCAAAGCCCTGGGTAAATCGTTAATGAACATCGAAAAGAAGAGCGGCCCCAACAGACTGCCCTGCGGGACTCCGGCACGCCTAACGAGAGGGGAGGATGTCTCCCCGTTCTGGAAAACTACTCTTTGCGGCATGTTGGAGAGGTACGATTTTACTCAAGAGCATACGTGGTCTGAGAAGTCCATCCGACGCAGTTTGGCAACCAACAGCTCGATGTGAACGAGATCGAAGGCTCGCACTCTCTCACGATTAATTGCAGTCCTGATATTGTTTACCACGCAAGTCAAAGCAGTACTGGTTCCATACCCCATCTGGAAACCCGACTGAAACTTTTTCAGTAAATTGTTTTCCTTGACGAAACTCTAAATCTGTTAAAGCGCAAGGCTTTGAATAACTTTGAAGGTGCTATTAGGATGCTAATTGGCCTAAAGTCGGAAATTTTCCAGGCCGATTTTTTCTTGGGTAGCGGATTAACGAGTGCTCCCTTCCATTCGCTCGGAAAACAGCTAACACACAGAGAGTCATCGAATATGTGTGATAACCGATTTATTATTATTATTAGACAACAATGCCGAAGATGACGAAGGAAAATATCATCCATTCCCAACGCATTGGAAGTAGCTGTTGAAATCGATTTGTGCACGTCGGCGGCGTTAATACGCCTAAAATCAAAACATACGCCTGCAGACCGAGATGACTCGGGTAGCAAAGGTAGTGGTATTTAAATAGGCCAATTGCGGATTTTGGAGGCTTTCAGGACCAATGGAAATTTGCCAGCCAGGATGACGCTTTCGTGAAGAAGGAGGCGACGTGGGAAAATCGCAGTTTCTTCCTTGAGCGGAGCGTCGTCCTCGGCCACTCTGTTTCCGGATTTCTAGATATTCAGTACTCTTTAGTTCTCCATTATCAACTAGAATATTATCCTGGAAATCGTGCGCATCCCGACGCCATTAAATTCTTTAGTTTAGTGTAGAATAAAAATTGATGCGTCTCTTCGAGCCAAGTTGTTTATTTTAAAAAATGCTAAACGTTTCGGAATATTTTTATCCCCTCTTCAGTGGCTGTATAAACGTTAAGTTACAAGGTTTTATTACAATAATAATATTAAAAATAAGTGAAATTGAAATTATAAATATTAACATAGTTACCTAATTCGCAAAACAACTTTCGTGTTTTCACATTATTAGGAACGGACAGGAAAAATCGCATATGGCGCTATAAATATAAATTTAAAATTTAAACCAAAGTTTACAAAGAACTATTACAAAAATTTTTTAATTATAACTTACGGCCTAGGACTCGAGAATTTTTTTAACAGAACGATTCACCGGTGCCAAGGTGGTAATGCGGCACCGGTCGAGGCAAGACATCAACTAATGTCTCGACAAAATTCAGGCAATATATATTGCGCAATACATACAATAGATGCTGTACTAATACTTAGAAATGTTATATAAATTACAATGCAAACCGCATCAGCGACGGATACCTCGAGCTTCATCCATATACCAAGAACAAATAACACATTGGAGGTGGCACGTTAATACTCAAGTAGCAGGGCGGGGGGCCCGCGCCGCATCGTAAGAAACGCTCCTGCCATGACTATATGACTATATAGTATACAGTATGGACGGAGCGTTGCCACGGCAACCCGGTCTCCCCGACCTCCCACTGGGCTGTTCCGCTCCGGCTCGCCAGCCAATCACTATTGAACATGTGTTGGCTGAGTTGAAGAGAGCGCGAAGCGGTTCTTTAGTTTAGTTTTTCCATTATTGGAACTTGGAATCTGGCTTGGATTTTTATTCTTGGTGGTGGAAATATTGTGGTGAGAAAATTATATAAATTATTATAAATTTTGATATTGGGTTTTCCGCGTGAGAGTGAGAGAAAGAAGTCTCACGGAAACTGCGGGCTTGGGATTTTTGGTGGATCTTTTTCCTTTCCAGGCGCGTGAAGCAGATGTAAAGTGTACGGTCAATAATGAGACCGAGCATTTTGAGTGAGGAAGGAGGTGTTCTTACCGTGGTATCCAGCAAAATTTTTGGCAAATTGACCTCGCTCAGTCTCCCAATAAAGTTTCGGGACCCTACCCACATCGATTGAGTTTTAGCCGCGTTGAATTTAAGGCCATTAGAAGATGCCCACGCAGAACTGACAGCAAGATAATAATTCAGATTCTCCATGAGCCTCGCGGCGTCGGAGAATTTCCCATCGATATACACGACAAAATCGTCTGCACACAGTTGACCTCGACGCAAAGCCCTGGGTAAATCGTTAATGAACATCGAAAAGAAGAGCGGCCCCGACAGACTGCCCTGCGGGACTCCGGCATGCCTAACGAGAGGGGAGGATGTCTCCCCGTTCTGGAAAACTACTCTTTGCGGCATGTTGGAGAGGTACGATTTTACTCAAGAGCATACGTGGTCTGAGAAGTCCATCCGACGCAGTTTGGCAACCAACAGCTCGATGTGAACGAGATCGAAGGCTCGCACTCTCTCACGATTAATTGCAATCCTGATATTGTTTACCACGCAAGTCAAAGCAGTACTGGTTCCATATCCCATCCAGAAACCCGACTGAAACTTTTTCAGTAAATTGTTTTCCTTGACGAAACTCGAAATCTGTTAAAGCGCAAGGCTTTCAATAACTTTGAAGGAGTTCAATAGTGGGATATCGTGCACTTTCTTCAAAAGATTTTTTGACAGTCAAAATTTGTTTGTGGTAACCTACTGAAAGTAACCCTACATTCTCGACTTCGGACCTGATCGGGAACATTGTTATTATTGCAAAATAAACTTGAAAAAAGCACTTTTTTTTAGTTTTCCACGAATAACGTTTTTGTAACGCATTTTATGCAAAAAAAGGTAAAGAGGAAAGTTGTTTAGAATTGAATTTCCAATCAGACACATGTATTTCCGAATGCAAAATTAACTTTTTTCATCGCTAAATTGTTAAACAAAAAAAAACTTTTTTCAAATTTTCACATTGCCACAGTTTTTTCAAAAAAAAGATCTTTTCCGTCGGATAAGCTCTCAATGATGACTTTTAGTACAAACAATCTAAAAATCGTTGCCCGATCCGTATATCTCAAAATGGCGTCGTATTGCAAAATTATTTACCCGAAAATTTCAAATTCATTTCAAATTTGCCCATGGAACGATAAACGGATCCAACTGCGCTTGATCGATAGCTTTTGACGTACTTAATAAATGCTAAAAAAGAATTTTCTTAAAATTAATATTTAACAACATTTTTAGCAATAAATAGTTTTTATTTTCGCCAATTTTTAAGTTAGAGAAACGCGGTAAAATGCATTTTAAAGTACTTAAAATGCCATGAATTCGTCAAGATCCGACCAATAGGAGCCGAGATACGAAATTTTTTTCAACCGTCGATTACACCGAAACTATTTAATAATTTTTAATGAATTTTCACACAATACTTGTTCAAATGATGCTCTAGATGATAGCATTTTTCTTGATAGTTGTAATGGACTTAATTCTTGTAAAAGGACCGATGGACGGATGCGAGATCAGCGCGCGCGGCCGCGTGACTGCTCCGGCCGGGCGGCGCGGTGGTGGGGGGAACCGCCGCTGCGGCTTTCGTGAATCTTAGATGCAAATTGATTTTTCTCCCCTCTGGCCGGAAAGCGCCAACTTTCTGGCCGCTGCGCGAATTGAAGTTGCCGCTTTCCGGCAACGTCGAGAAGAAAAATAGTATACAAACCATGGTCAGTAAAAAATAAAGCCTCAGATCACATGTTTGTCTACCTCGGCTTCGCCTCGGCCGACAATTACATGTGATCTGAGACATTTCTTATTTTACTGGCCTTGGGTAGTAATATACTATTCTCGGCAACCAAAGGTCCTACGGTAATGCTTTTTTTTTATTTTATGTGTTTTTTCCTCAACTTTCACGTCGTGTCAATGAAATTTACATGAGTGCAATGAAAATATCCGAAAATTACGTTTTTTAGATGTAAATTTAATTTTTCGGCAACCAAACGTCCTACGTCAATGCTTTTTTTTTTAATTTTATGTGTTTTTGCCTCAACTTTCACGTCATGTTAATTAATTTTTCATAAATGCCATACAAACACAAGAAAATTTCATGTTTTCTGTTATATGCAGTACTGCATAATGTATTCATATTTTGTATATATAAGTGTGTATATTAATTTTAAAAGCTCAGTACAAGCATAGTATTTGCTTACGATTTCTGCATTAAACGAAATTAAGGAATTAATGTCGATAAAATGTTTTTCAACTACAAGTTATCACTTCGCGTTATGTAAAAGTTTTTAAACTAGCATTGAATTTAATCGATTTTCATAGGATAACATACTTATTTCTATAAATATTTACGCATGTGTAACGTTTTTAAAATCGTATGTGTATACGAGCGCGCGGCACACACACATACACACATATACGCGCTTATTCATGGCGTCAAGTGGAGAAAATGGTTTAAAAAGGCAACCAAAGGTCCTACGTTAATGCTTTTTTTTTTAATTTTATGTGTTTTTGCCTCAACTTTCACGTCATATTAATTCAATTTTCATAGTGCCATACAAACACAAGAAAATTTCATATTTTCTGTTATATGCAATACTACATAATGTATTCATATTTTGTATATATGTCTGTGTATATTAATTTAAAAGCTCAATACAAGGATAGTGTTTGCTTACGATTTCAGCAATAAACGGAATTAAAGAATTAATGTCCATAAAATATAATTGTATACAACTTTCTGGAGCTGCATTGAATTTAATCGATTTACTTGAGATTATACTTATGTATATAAATGTTTGTACACGTATAAAATAACTTTTTATCTGTTTCAACAGCAAATATGATTTTTTTGCAAGATCCTACGTGTATATACGCGTACAGCACGCACAGATACACACACACGCACGCGCAGTACACAAACATACACACACCCTCGCGCGCGCAGCACACTAACATATACACACGCACTTGCGGGGGTTTTTTATGGCATAAAGTGGAGAATAGAATATAACGTATAGGAGAGGAACTTTATGGACATTAATTCTTTAATTCCGTTTAATGCTGAAATCGTAAGCAAACACTATCCTTGTATTGAGCTTTAAATTAATATATACACACATATATACAAAATATGAGTACATTATGTAGTATTGCATATAACAGAAAATATGAAATTTTCTTGTGTTTGTATGGCACTTATGAAAATTTAATTAACATGACGTGAAAGTTGAGGCAAAAACACATAAAATTAAAAAAAAGCATTAACGTAGGACCTTTGGTTGCCTTTTTAAACCATTTTCTCCACTTGACGCCATGAATAAGCGCGTATATGTGTGTATGTGTGTGTGCCGCGCGCTCGTATACGCATACGATTTTAAAAACGTTACACATGCGTAAATATTTATAGAAATAAGTATGTTATCCTATGAAAATCGATTAAATTCAATGCTAGTTTAAAAACTTTTACATAACGCGAAGCGATAACTTATAGTTGAAAAACATTTTATCGACATTAATTCCTTAATTTCGTTTAATGCAGAAATCGTAAGCAAATACTGTGCTTGTACTGAGCTTTTAAAATTAATATACACACTTATATATACAAAATATGAATACATTATGCAGTACTGCATATAACAGAAAACATGAAATTTTCTTGTGTTTGTATGGCATTTATGAAAATTTAATTAACATGACGTGAAAGTTGAGGTAAAAACACATAAAATTAAAAAAAAAAGCATTGACGTAGGACCTTTGGTTGCCGAGAAATTAAATTTACATCTAAAAAACGTAATTTTCGGATATTTGCATTGCACTCATGTAAATTTCATTGACACGACGTGAATGTTGAGGAAAAAACACATAAAATAAAAAAAAAGCATTACCGTAGAACCTTTGGTTGCCGAGAAAATCAATTAACATCTACGGTTCACGAAAGCCGCAGCGGCGGTCCCCCCCACCACCGCGCCGCCCGGCCGGAGCAGTCGCGCGGCCGCGCGCTGATCTCGCATCCGTCCATCGGTCCTTTTACAAGAATTAAGTCCATTACAACTATCAAGAAAAATGCTATCATCTAGAGCATCATTTGAACAAGCATTGTGTGAAAATTCATTAAAAATTATTAAATAGTTTCGGTGTAATCGTCGGTTGAAAAAAATTTCGTATCTCGGCTCCGCTTGGTCGGATCTTGACGAATTTTTTACGAAAATTCATGGTTTTTTTTGTACTTTAAAATGCATTCTACCGCGTTTCTCTAACTTAAAAATTGGCGAAAATAAAAACTATTTATTGCTAAAAATGTTGTTAAATATTAATTTTAAGAAAATTCCTTTTTAGCATTTATTAAGTACGTCAAAAGCTATCGATTAAGCGGAGTTGGATCCGTTTATCGTTCCATGGGCAAATTTCAAATGAATTTGAAATTTTCGGGTAAATAATTTTGCAATAGGACGCCATTTTGAGATATACGGATCGGGCAACGATTTTTAGATTTTTTGTACTAAAAGTCATCATTGAGAGCTTATCCGACGAAAAAGATCTTTTTTTTTAAAAAACTGTGGCAATGTGAAAATTTGGAAAAAGTTTTTTTTTGTTTAACAATTTAGCGATGAAAAAAGTTAATTTTGCATTCGGGAATACATGTGTCTGATTGGAAATTCAATTCTAAACAACTTTCCTCTTTACCTTTTTTTGCATAAAATGCGTTACAAAAACGTTATTCGTGGAAAACTAAAAAAAAGTGCTTTTTTGAAGTTTATTTTGCAATAATAACAATGTTCCCGATCAGGTCCGAAGTCGAGAATTTAGGGTTACTTTCAGTAGGTTACCACAAACAAATTTTGACTGTCAAAAAATCTTTTGAAGAAAGTGCACGACAAAATGCCAGGACTCCCGGACTATAATACTTTTTCGATTTTTCTTTTGAAACTATCAAATTTTCTCGTGCTAATTCAGCAATTTCCCTCATATTTGTTACCAGATTTGTCAAATAATTGTTATACGTAGGTAATTATTCTGATACCTTTAAAGGCTCAGATGACGGTAAATTAGGTGGATAAGCAAATACTAATTCATAAGGCATAAATCTATGTGCACTATGAATACTTGTATTATATTGAAACTGCGCTAAAGGAAGTAAATCATCCCAAAAGATTTTTTTAGATGAAAAATTTTTTAAATATTCACACAATGGATGATGCGCTCTTTCAAGCGAACTATTTGATGCAGGCGAAAAAGCAGTAGTTTCTACTTTTGAAAATTTAAATCTCTTAGCAACAGCTTTCATTAATTTACTTGTAAAATTAGTTCCTCTGTCAGTGAGTACAATCTTTGGAGAACCAAAGATACAAATAAATTACTTTATAAAAGCATCAGCTACAGTTTCAGCTGTTTGATCTGATAATGGAACCGCTATCAAATATTTAGATAATTGATCTTGTATGGTTAAAATATATTTATTATTATTATCTGTAATATTTAATGGCCCTACTATATCCATGGCAACTTTGTCAAATGTTTTAAGTGGAGTATCAGTAATTACCATAGGTTGCCTTGTTTTAACTCTCTTCAATTTATTTTTTGACATTCCACACAATTTTTAATTCGTATTTCTATATCTTGTTTTTATCCCAATAATATTTAGCCCTAATACGATTAAAAGTCCTAGTTACACCTGAATGACCACCTAATAAACTATCGTGATTTTCCTCAAATATACTATCTCTATCCTTTAAATCTACATATTCTATATAATTTAAACAAATTACTATTCTTATTCCAGAATTTTCAAATACTTGCACTAAAATTTCTTCAATATCTGACCAATTTAAATTATGTATTTTTATATCTCTTGAAATACTGAAATGATCAATTTTCTCTGATAATAAAATACTCTTTAATTGCTTAAAAATCTGCAATATTTTTTCTTTAATCATGCAAACTGATTGAGCTATGTCAATACATAAAACAAAAATTTTAAGTGCTTTAAAAGTTACTATTTCTACCTCGTTTAATCGTATATTAAAAGAAATATTGTTTTCCTGAATAAAGTTATTAGTATTTATATCTAAACCTTTATCATCTATAAAATGTATAATATTGTCTTTTCTATATTGAATTAGTTTCTTAGTATATACAATATTTTTATCCACAGACTTATCCCCTAATTCACTATTATTTCTATCTACTTTTGTCAAATCTAAACTATTATTTTTCGCTTCAATTATTTTATTTTTATTTCCTCTTTTTTTTGAATTTTCTCTTTTTGCTTAATCCTAGCTTCATTTAACTTTTCTATTTTCTGATCATTTGACAAAATATCTGTAAACTCTTTAGAATTTAACTGTTTCGCTTTTTGAGCTCTAGTAACTACATTCATCTGAATGTTATCTACTGGATTTCTCGACAAAGCATCAGCATTTACATTATTTTTTCCCGGTTTATAAATAATTTCGTAATCATAGTCTAATAGTTTCAAACGCCATCGTTGTACTCTCGAATTTTTATCAGCAGTTTTAAATGATAATAATGGCTTATGATCAGTAACAATATAAAACTTATTCCCATAGATATAATACCTAAAAGTCTTTACAGCGAACATTATTGCCAAAGCTTCTCTTTCATATGTATGGTAATTTTTTGCTCCTGCCTTTAATACTCTAGAAGCAAATGCTACTGGTTTATCTTCACCAATTTCCCCTTGCGAAAGTACACAACCCAGTGCAAATTTTGATGCATCAGCAGTAATAATAAAAGGTTTTCCCATGTCTGGAAATTGTAAAATTGGCGCAGAACTTAATGCATGTTTCAAATTTTCAAAAGCTTTTTGTCTTACGTCAGTCCATACAAATGTTTCCGTCTTTTGTAAAAGTATAGATAATGGCTTTGCTATATCTGCAAAGTTTTCAATAAATCTTCTATAATAACCCACTAAACCTAAAAATTCTCTAATATTTTTTCGCGTTCTAGGAATTGAAAATTTATTTACAGCTTCTATTTTTTTGGATCAGTTTTAATTCCCTGTTCACTAATTATATGACCTAACAACTCAACTTCTTTCTGAAAAAATTTACATTTACTTGTCTTTAATTTAAGATCAGCATTTCTAAGCTTTTCCGCAACCAAATTAAATATATCATTATGTTCTTCTATAGAATTAGCCACTATAATAATATCATCAATATACACAAAACAAAATCCTTTTTCCACTAATTCTCCTAATACTTTCGTAAGAATTCTCTGAAAAACTCTAAGTGAATTAACTAAACCAAAAGGTAATACCTTAAATTCAAATCTACCTAAAGGATAAACACTAAAAGCAGTTTTATGAATATCTTCCTCTCTCATTTTTACCTGATGAAATCCAGAAACCATATCCATCGTTGTAAAATATTTATTCTTACCGACATTATCAAAAATTTCCGTAATATTTGGTAACAAGTATGGATCTGGTACAGTTTTAGCATTTAATTTTCTATAATCTATTACCAATCTCCATTTTTTTTTACCCTCCTTTGTCAAACCTTTTTTAGGGACGACAAAGGCTGAAGCATTAAAAGGACTTGTTGATGGTCTAACTAATTTATTTTCAATTAGTTTTTTCGTTTCTAAAATGGCAATTTGTTTTAAAGTATATTCCAAAGGAAATTGTTTTACATATTTAGGTTTTTCATCAGTTAAATTGATCTCATGGTCTTCTATTTCACATACTCCAAACTTTTCACCTTCTAACCAACAAATATCCTCATTTTTCAAAATCAAATTTTCTACGATTTTCCTCTTTCTTCGCGACAAATGATCTAAATTAATAGTATCCATTAATAATCTTTGCCTTTCAATTTTATCTAAAGTCTCGCTTTCTTCCAAATTTTTTTCATTTGCTGAATTTAAATAAATAGCATCACAATGCATAATTTCTTTTTCATTCGGCAATTTTAAACCTGGTAATGCAACAAAACTTTCTGGCATATCCTGGATATCAAAAGTCAAATAATTTATCTGTTTATTTAATTTACGAATTTTTCTATCAATTTCACAATGTATATTATTACTTTCTAGAGTTTCAATAAATTTTAAATAGTTAATAGTGAAATCTTGATTAACCAATTCAACATTATGTTTATATTTTTCTAGACAATTATTTATATTTGCAATAAAGGTTTCAATATTGATTTTAGAATTATTTAAAAATTCAATCAATTTGCGCTTATTCCATTCACAATTTTGATCCAGAAAATCTTGTTGTTCACCATCTATTTGCCCTATACTGCTACTTTCTAGAACATTATTCTTTATCAATGTATTTTCTTCAATGTTATTATAAATTTTACTGACTGTATTTAGAACTTTCTTTACATCCTGCTGTAAAGATATATTCCCTTTATTTATTATATTATCCTTAACAACATGCGTATCATCTCTTAAATCAACAATCATAGTTGTAATTATATTACAAGCATTACTACATTCTACAGTATTATTGACAGTTTGAATTCTATCATTCAAAGAAAATTCTAAATTCATATTTTCTACTTTTTCATAAAAAATTTGTACTACATTCTGAATCCCTATATTTTTCTTTAAATCTAGCGTATTAATAATATTTTCATGCTTATTTATAGCTAATTTTAATGGAATTTTCTTTCCATTTATTTCTAAGTAGCCCTTATCTAATCTTAATTTTTGCTCTAATAATGCTTTTACGCCCAAAATACCATCATAAGGAATTGAAAAACCATCCGGAGCCACATGAAAATCAAAATCTGTATCATTTATGAATAATTTAACAGAGCCTAACGTTCTAATGGAATTTTCCGTAATCACAGAAATCAGAATTTTATTTCTAGTATTAATTACATCAGCAATTAATTTATTTTTCTTTATAATATTTAATTGAGCACCACTATCTACCAACAGTTTATATGTAGTGTTAGAAAATTCATCCGTAATTTCAATGTATTGCAAAAGATTTTATAACTTTAATACATAGGTTTCAAATAATAAATCTATTATATCATTATTATATTGACATGCATTATTACTCATACTGTTAAATTTATCATTTTCATTACTGTCAATTTGTAATGGGAACGCTTTACTATGATCCCTTCCTACGCATTCCTTCCAGGAAGAGAACTGGAGTTTCCCTGATTCTTTTTAAAACAATTATTTAGAGTATGACCAATACCCTTACAACCCGAACAAAATTCTTTATGCTGATTTTCTAATTTTCTTACTTCATCACAATTACTAGCTTTATGACCTATTTTGTCACAAAATCCGCACTTTTCCCGCGAAGCTGTCACAGCTGCTAATTTTCTACATTCATTCATAGAATGTCCTACCAAATCACAATTTTCACACACTTTCTTAACTCCTCCATTATTATAATTACTTTGATTTTGCTGACTAAATCGATTACCATAATATCTTTGTTGCGGTTGATTACCATTATTGTAATTATTTCTATTATTGGCATAATTATTTCTAAAACCATTCCTATTCACTTATTGATTACTTTGCACTGCTTTAAATTTTTCACAGTTTTTTACTTCATGCCTTAATCCTTCACATAATTGACATTTCAACTGCTGCTTAGCCTTATAATCCTGAACAAGAATTTTAATCTTTTCACAATCATTACTGTCATGGTCTGTAGTTTCACAAATTGTGCAAAATCGAAATTTATTTTCACCTAAAGTACAGAATTTTGTGATATGACCTTTTTTATTACATCGCGTACAATATACCTCTGGACAATTTTGCATAGTATGATCAACGCTATTACAAAAACTACATTTCCGAATACTCTGTATACTCGTATTAATACATTTATTTGGATTATGCCCCGGTTCCTTGCATTTTGAACAAAGAATATATTCCTTTATATAAGAACAATCCTGAGCTTCATGCCCCATCTCTTGACAATATTGACAATGAAAGTTTTGTCTTCTATTTAATTTGCATGAACTTATAGAATGGCCGGCTTTACTACAATAATTACATATTAATTTAATTTTATCTTTTACAACATTACAATAATTTGAGACATGATCCTCTTCTTTACAATAAACACAACCTGCACGTTTACAAAATAATGCTTCATGATCACGTTCTCTACACATTTGACAATATAACATTTTATTAACCTGTGTAATTGTATTCTCAAAGAAATGATTTATCACATTTTTGCTAACATTTTGTCTTTCTTGTAAATCTATTTCAATCACAATAGCCGCTTCTGTAAGTTCTGAAAATGTAGTTTCATTTTTTAATTCATATTTAATTTCTGGTTTCAAACCTTTTCTGTAACTTATTGCTACTTTTTCCATCAATTCTTTCTGAAACGTATCAAAATCTCTATCTGCCAGCCCCTCTGTTTTTTTTAATTCTTTAATTTTACAGATTAAACTACGAGCTCTATTTGTGTAAGACAATACTGATTCTTTATCCCCTTGAGTTAATTTCATGGCTTTGCCTTGTAATTCATAAATATTCTCTTTGGGATTTAACATTTTAATTGCTGAAATTAAATCATCAATTGTTTTTATATCAGAATTTCCCCTTAATGTTCTACCTATTTCTCCTCTTAATTTTAATTTCAAAAATTCAGTTACATTTTTTTCGTCAATAACATCAATTAACCCTTTTACATCCTTTAATAAATCTATAAAATCAGTATGTAACATATTATTACCATCATATTCCGGTACTAAACTAACAACAGTTTTCAAATCTGCTTTCATTGGTTTTGGGTCTGCCATATTTATAAAATTTTTTATGACAGGTTGAGAGCTATTAGGATGAGTGTATTTATCGTCAATTGGTAATCCTAATTGTAAACTTGTCTTTCTATTGCTATGAACACTTTTATTTTCCTGATTAATATTTGAATTGATATTGGAGTTTTCAGGGTTCTTTTCTAAAACAGAATTCGTACTTTTATCGGACAAACTTGATTCTAAATCCACAATCTTTATACTTTCTGAATTAATTTGTGTTTGTTGTACAGCAGATTTATTCCTAATATCATATAAAAACTTGTCAAGATCCAAACCTTCAAGATTTATTAAAGATTCTTGATTATCAGAATATTTTTTATTTTTAAGCAAACTATCATTTGATGAAATATAAGCTGAATCAAATGTACGAAAAATATCTTTATCTGTTCCTGTTATAAGACTTTGTTCCGCTTGGAAACCTCCAATATCTGAATATCTATTATTTTCATAGGCAATTTTATTTAATAAATTGTCTAAACCATTATTATCAATACTTTTGTTATTTTTAGGCGTTGAACTTAATACTGTATTTTGCTCTGCACATAATGTGTTTTCAAAATTAGGACTTTTTATTTTTGGCCTTGCTCCAAAACTAACATCTACTTGATTTGTCACTTTTTCATTTACTTCTCCAATAATTTGTTTATCAGGAGATCTTTGAGTTTTACTACTTCTCTTAAAGGCGTGATCTTGCAATGGACTTTTAAGATACGCTCTGTATGATGGATTAAGCTGAATTTGTTTCCTGGTTAATCGTCCATCCAACTGATTATTTGTAGGTTCACTTTTTTATCACTCATTTGAATAATTTAGCATAATTATATCAAATTAATTAACACCAAAATAGAAGTAAATGCCACTCTTAAATTTCTTAACATGTAATTTCGAATAATTTAAATGATATAAAAATCAAATAATTTAATTTAACTGAATATTAATCTAATTAATAATAATAATAATTCATAAAATAATTCAGAAAATATTCCAATTAAAACAAAAACAATTCTATCCTTTTAAATGACCTAGTTATATACTGACCCATAAATCAAGTATCTGTCTCACAACAGTGTCTGTATTCTTGCTAACGCGGTATTCCTAAGCGGTCAGTCGCTGTAATCCAATCTACTTGTATACCTATCAAACATGAACTACACCTTGCTACACATGTATTCTTATCAGAAGAAAATAATACAGCTAATCTAATCAGCCCTTCTCAGAGCATCTCAATAACACATGTAAAAAATAATTGCTTAGAAACTCTTAAATTTTTAGCTTTATTTAAATCCAAAATATTATTTATTAAAGGCAAATCGCTTACGATATTTGTATCGGAACCACTTGTTATATCCCGACCACTACTCTCACTAGTAATCAGAATATTATTTATACAGATATGGTGTAAGGTATATGAGCTCTTTTAAATAACTAATACTTTTTAAAACTTACCTTTTTGTAGATAACTACTTAGCTAGATGGTTGCTTAATCCCTCTAATACGTATTGACGTTTATAGATGTTTGAAGATATTAGTAACAAATTATTAAAACACAATATTTGAATATAAAATAACAATGTAACTTTATTTGAAAATCAAAATGCTAATACACCATTTATTGTGATTAACAATGGAAAACTCCGCTAATTGTCGGACCGGCGTGGACGGAGTTCGGACTTAAACACGAGACTACCCAATTGAGGGCATTGAGTCTCTTTTAAACACGAAATCTCGTTTACAAATTTTACAACTTTATTGATATTAATCATTCAATATTTTAATAAACCTACTTTCATAATGCAATGCTTTCAAAAGTATAACGCTTATTCTGCGTTTTCACACGTCCAGTGTCAGCTGAACGCTTACTTTTTGAAAGTGTTATATTACATAATTGCCATCATCAATTACTTTGAATTTTGAAATAACTGATTTAAAACAAAAGTTATACCTTTAATTCCTTTTGCATAATAGAAATAAATAAAATAGATAACGTCGTAGGACGTTACAACACGTATTGAGGAACAAAGAAAATAAAAAAATAACGTCATAAATGAAGACAACAGTAAATTTAACCACAGTTTCAATTTTGATAAAATAGATAAAAAAGATAAAGAAAGTAATTGAAACAAAAGGCTTGTTTCAGAAATGTTACATATTCAAATGCAGGATAATAAATTCAGGCAGAATAAATATCAAATTTGAAAAGAAAATGACTATTTTACCGACCTAGTTGAGTTTTCTATTAGACAGCTCTTTCATCTGTTTCTGCAGTCTAGTGCAAGCTTGATGTTGTGAATTTTGATGCGCAATGAAAACTTCTGAGTTTGAGTAGTATTTAAATTTAGATGAGTATTTTGGACTATAATCAACGTATTATTTGTGAAGAACTTGTTCTTTGTGAGTGTATTCTTTATTTTTCGGTATATGGGCTGTAAATATTATGTGGATGATAGGGTGCCTGTGTGTTATATGTTCTGAAAGTTTACTGTAACTTTTAACAGTCCTGATGCGTAATGGGTATGCAATGACAGCAATTATATTCATGTGAAATATGCTGACTGTGAAAGCGTATCAGAAACTTACATTTCAATTTCAGCTTTTGATACTTTTTGTTTCATTATAGCCTTATCAAGTCTTATTTGTGAGTCTTATTTCGGAATGTAGTCTGCATGCATCTCGACTGGACCTACAGTTTAGGTACACAATGCATGCATAGATTGTGTACAGTGGAATCCGAACCATTGGAGCTCCGACGTTATAAGACACTTAAATATACATACAGGTATATCTAACATAGAGGTGTCCCAATGACAGAAAAGCCAAGAGTCGAGTTTTGAGCCAATTGATTTTTGAATATAGGCTCTGCACTGCATATTCTCACAATGGAGATCGGTATGCAGGCAGGCCTCAAAAAATAAAAGAGAGAAATATAAATTTCTCTCCGTTGGCGTTTCGTCCCAGCTATCAGAGTGGACTCCTCACTAAGGCTCTGACAGCTTCCTTAGACGCCCGCCACTTTGAAGAGAAGCGGCATTTATGTGGTCTCGGCCTGCGTTTTTTTCTTGCAAGAGAGAACTCTAGCATAGAGAAAAAGGCAGATCGCCACCTAGCGGACACTTATAAGAGCCAGTGTCAAAGTTTAGATGGTATGGGACTCTATCACAATACACTCTATTCTTCCGAGTATAGAGTGTATTGTTGCATTTAAAAATCAATTTTTACTCAAGTAGAGCGATACATTCATTTTATTCTATATACTATACTTTCGAGTGATAGAGTCGCATACCATCTAAACTGATTATTTGTTATTGTAATTAAAATTTGTCTGGAATTTAGGATATTTAAAAATTTGAATATTAGCAGTATTAAAAATCGTACCTAAATTCATAAATGGCATAGTAAAATCAACGGCCTGTTCACGATCATATGTTATAGTAAGATCGGCAATCGCAAGGTCTGCCTTTTGATCCAAAAGCTCTTTAATCATGCCATCCCATTCTTTCGTCTTTCGATTGAAAGATCCATACCTGCCATCTGGTACTATTTGTATTGTATAATTGAATCCTAATATCCGTGAAATCTCTTGTATTAGGTCAATGCTATAACCTTCAAACTGGGAATTGCCAGAAAGTGTCTTACTAGATTCTTTATACATACAATAAGGTGCACTCTGAAAAAGAAAAATAATATTAATTCCGTTAATAATTTCAAAATTCAATGAAAATTAATTGTTCTATTTATGTAAATGCTAATGGAGTATGAAAAGTCACTTGATCTCGTGTGACACTCATTATCATAACATAATAGTTCCGTAATACGGCAGCCTGGCCTGTGGGATCAAGAACTTTGCGGCGCGACAGTTCTGAGCGCCACTGCTAGACGGCCAGCACATTAATTTCACGAGGCCACTACCAGACCCGGTCCGCACAGAGCATAGGAGGCCGAGCCTTAGCGGAATCAAGGATTTCTTTGGCGAATTTTTCCCAGAGACCTGCATCCCAGCAGACCTATTCCGTAGAGGCAAGCTTGTGCAGCTTGCAACGTATCAATAATTATCGCTTTTATAGTGAACCCAGCACCTTGCGTAGCTCATTTCCCCCCCCCTCCCCCCTCATCACCCCCTCACCCCCCTCACGAACCGCCCCTCATTCCTTAGAATGTTAACATTTATAATAATTTAATAGAACGTATAGATTATTATTGGAGAAGAAAGACATTATTGGAGATAGGGACAGGCGGAATCAGAATGTTATTGATGTTGGAGATAGGTAGATATTTTGAGAAAGGTGCTAGATGTGCATGCAAGTCATGTGTAAAATTGTTGCTGTAAATTATATCAGAACATTACCAAAATATATAGTTAAAAACTGAAGCAATGGGGGTTGGTGAACAGAGCGAGGTGGAACCCCCCTCTTCCCCCCCCCCCTTATATATATAGGAATACATTGTTGGAGATGATAGGTGGTGGCTCAAGGCCATATATGAAGGTGATAGATAGAGTGCTACATAGAGGTTACAACATGAGAAGGAAATAATTATAAGTGAAGAGTTTTTATTGAAGGCTGTAAGTGCAAGTTGAAGGGATCATGATTGAAGGCAACAGGTGGAGGATGTAGGTGATAGGAGAAAGTTGGAAACGATAGTGGGAGGGTGAAGCCAATAGATGGAGGCTGGAGGCCAGAAGAAGATGGGAGGATACAATTAAAAGCGATTTGTGAAGGCTGTATATTATTAGAAGCGATAGATAGAGGCTCCATGATCATGGATTGCGATGACAGGTCGATGTTGTACGTGGAGGTTGAAGGACATAGGTATAGGGTAAAGGATACGAATGGAAGCAATAGGTGAAGACGATAAGTGAAGGGTGACGGCATCATGATTGGAGGCGATAGATGGACAGTGAAGGGGTTATGATTGAAGGTGATAGGTGGTGGAGCTGATCGATAGGAGAAGGGTGAAACCGATAGGTAAAGGGTGAAGAGAGCGAGGCTGAGGAATGCGGTTGAAGATGATAGGTCAAGGGTGATAGGCGGATAACGACGAGTGTAATAGGTGGATATTTGAGGTTGTAGTTGGAGATGACAGGTGGAAGCTCAAAGTCATAGGTGAAGGTGATAGGTAGAGGATTACATAGGAATTACATAGGCTTATATATGGTTGAAGAATGCATAAAAGGAGCATAAAAATATTACGATTGAAAATGATTACTTGAGGGTATTGGTAATATACGGAGATAAAAGCTGGACGGTGAAGGGATATGGATTTAAGGCGGTAAGTGAAAGATGAAGGAATTATGGCTGGAGGCAATAGATGGAGAGTGAAGGGAACATAATTGGAGGTGGTAGGTGGAGGGCGCAAACGATAGGTGAGGGGTGGAGATGATCGATGGAGCCTATGGTATGTGATTGGAGATAATAGGTCAAGGGTGATAGGCACATCATGACTTCATGCAATAGGTGGATGTTGAAGGTTATGGTTGGAGATTATGTGGAAGCTCAAAGTCACAGGTTTGATAGAGGGTTGTATAGGAATTACGTCATAGCTAGAAGGTGAAGGTCATGATTGGAAATATAGGATGAGCGTGAAATCGTTATGATTTGAAATGATGAAGTTGAAAGTCTGCGAAAAATTAGAAATTGAAGCTATGGGGGTTGGTGAGCGGAGTGAGCAGGGAGTACCCCCCTAGTACACACACACACACACACACACACACACACACACACACACACCGTCAAAAAACGATCTGTTTGAGAAGCATATATACAGCTTATTTTAAAGTATTTAAAAGTATAAAAAAGACCTTTAAATTAACGTATTCAACGTTTCAAATCAATGCTTGGATCAAAAGTTAAAAGGATTTTAAGAAAAAACGTAAAATCGACTATTTTCGTAAAATCCTGTTCATCGTCTTCTAAAAGGTTCCAAGTTCATCGTCTTCTAAAACGCAAAACTTTTGATCAGTGCATCCGATTTAAACAAATTTATATCCAAATGAAAAGCCTTTTCAAGTACTTTATTAATGTGTATTGGAAATTCCATTAAACATGCGGTCTGCTTCTTAAACTTGTAGGAGAATGAAAATAAACGCAAAAAACACCCATACTTTTTTCGTATGTCTCAATGAGTATAAAAAGCATCGTCCAGTCAGCGTGTCCTCAAAATTACTGAGTTTCCACTTTTGAGCAAAAAAGAGTAGGACTTTCCGTAGATTTCCTCATATCTAGTCATTTTGTCATAAAATCAATAACAACTAGCGCGCCGCATTCGACCTTCAGCCCTTCGGGCTTGCAGGTCTCAGTGGCTTGCCGCTTCGCGCGTTTCGCTTCGCATTTTGCATTTATGCGCTCCCTTAAACCCCCTACGTTCGTGCTTCGCGCTCACCCAATCCTCCTTCTAGGGATTGGAGTTTCTGTTGGTGCACCGTTAAGGGGGTCCGATACTCATTAATAACATATCACTAACCATACGATATAAAAGTGCTTACATAAAATAAATATAACGAATTATGCAGATTCAAAAGATAATTGCCTACCGTGTTGGTATCATCTATCAATATGCAAATTTTGAAATCGAAATATTAAGGTATCGAAAAGAACGATTGCTAGAAAACTCTATAAAGTAAACGCATTCAACAAATTTGAATTCGCCACCAAACATGTTGCATCCCACAGTGTCGGGTCGGGAATGAAGATTAGTATATGATCGCTACACTTGAATATTATGTGAAGCAGCCAAACAGCTGTTTTTCTTCCAACTTGCATGACACTTTATCAGTGCAATTTGTCTGCTAGTTGCTGTAACAAGTACCAGTGTTTATAACCTCAACAATGGTGCTTTTAGTACAAGAGCTTTCAGCTTCTATGGAGTACAGCAATTATTCAAATGAGTATTGGAAACTAATAAGTAATAATAATTTATTCACAGAGATTATTCTTTGTTGATTTGTTGATTTTAGGTATGCTGGTGGAAGACAGCAAGATGGGACCATTATATTGACTGTATGGAGTGGAATTTTGCATGCTTTCTAAGAACTTCAAGTGTATTTAATCATGGCAAGTACTGCAAATAACTGTAATCATTAGTTTAATATGACTATGAATTGGTAATCATAATTTTTGTTTTATTTTCAGCTTTTAAAATACTATTATCATGATGTACGTGCACCATCAAATACGCATTATTGCATGTATATTTGAATACCAAAAATAAGTCAAAGTATGCCGGATAGTTTCTGTAAGTATCACTGAGTTTATTCATATGATTTACACCATAAACTTCAAATGCCTTTTACTCAGTTTAATTTTTTCATGATATTTTTCCACTTGCCGCAGGTTTTGTCAGCAACGAGTGGATCAATTGCACTGAAATTTTAAAGACATCTTCGGAATAGGTTTCCGAAGGTCATGATTTTTGGTAAGTAAATACCTTTAATTGTTTCAAGGATTATACTCATTTAATCAAGGGGCGCGGTAGCGCCACGATGGCAAGTATAAGTATGCTTAGTACGTACGCTGCCGTCGGGCGCTAGCCAGACTACCCTATATACTTTTCATAGGCATTGTTGGAAACTAGTCGTACGGGTTTCTTCGCATTAACAGCTTCTTTTCTTACATATAAGCACTTAAATGAAAGCTTGCGACGAAAGTAATAAAATCACATCAGGGTCACATTTTGTGAAATTGCTTCGATCGGAAGATATTCTAAAGAGAAAGTTCGGGCACCTCAATTCTTCAAGCGGGAGAACAATTGTTCGACGGATATCCGGTGACGTAGCATCTACATCATTCTGAGCTATATAGGTATACTTAAGTGTACGTTATTTTTCTGCAGACGATATAGATATACTTTAGTGTACGTTGTTTTTCCGCAAACGACAGACGATGTTTTCATACACAGTGTTATATTTTTTAAACAACATGAATTTTATTTTGCTTTTTTTGTAAAAATATATACATATATATAAATATATTGCTAAATAGTGTTAAATAATGATAACATAAATACAGATTTTAAAATACTTTTGTCTTTACAATGTTATGAATTACGAGAACACAATCAGATAAGTATATGGTTTTATATTACATTTAAAAATATCATACATGTAAACAGATTTTATGAACTTATATTCTTTGTTTAAATGTTATCTTTTATTTTTTCAGATTTATATTATATATCTCATGGGAGGTTATACGCTTGGAGCGAATATTGAAAAATTAAGTAATAAATGGAAATATCCATGGGAGGTTATACACTTGGTGCTAATATTGAAAAATTAAGTAATACATGGAAAAATAAAAAGGTTTCTGTGTGAATATTGAACTATTTTATCGGCTCCACTGATTCTATTCATTAATAAACTTGGAAATAGCTGACAAATCTATTAAGTTTTTATTTTGATTTTGCATAACTTCTGATTATAATAATTAGTCATTAATGTAATGTGTAAAAGACAAATATGTATATCTTTGCATATTTTTGCTTATGCATAATATAAATTAAAATCATCAAGTCATTAAGTTATATAACTTTACATATAATTAGCAATTAAATAGTATAAAAATTTTTCTTTAAAGGTCTTAGGATTCATGAGTTGAAGGCGTAACAAAATGATCAAAGACTCGGGTTGTGTACCCTTTACACATTTGATTTACAATGAAAAGCCAACCTTTTTACTAAATTTCAGATGTATTTGAGCACTTCCTTTGCTCTTAATCAGAAGACACGTATCACGTATCTCAGTATTTTTATTATTCGGCAATAAATTATTTCAAATCCTATAATATTTTAATCTAATTTATTACCTACCCAAGTTTATCCATTAGACGAGTTTTGAGTTTTTAAATTTTGAATGCTTTAATCTTTGGTTATTTCAAAAGTCGTTCAATGAATATATACAATTTCATATATTTATTCTGTGCTTGAATTATGTTTTATTTTTCTTATCATTTTTACACATAATCCATCACAATCATTCCACAGGATTAGATACATTGTTTTCAACTACCTCTTCTTCCTCAGCCTCTTTGTCCTCTTGCGTTGCCCTTCTCATGTATTGAGCCCCACGGGTCGTTTCCACATTTGCCATGGCTCTCCTATTCAGAAAATCTGCAGAAAGATTTTGCAGATTTTGCTTATACGGATTGAGTGCCCTTAGGTAGTATGGCCTTCTTCTTAAATTCCTTCCAGCCTGTACACCTCGTTTAGCTAAAATGTTACTTTTAATTCAATATTCAAATAAAGAAATTAATAATTTAAAATATGTTTTTTGCAATGTCCAGGTGTTATTTTTTTAATTTACCTCGGACAGTAATTGGACCACCTCGTTAATTTTGTTGAGGCTGAGGAAGATTTTGATTGACTCCTTACATAAATAAAATATAATATTTAAATTTTAATTTTTGAAGATTAAATATAATTTATACGGGTTATTCTCTATAAGATCCCCTAGCTGAAAAATTTTTCCCCTGCATAATATGAAATTTCTTCTATTAGTTTAACTCATTATAAAAGCACCTGTGAACGTCCCAGAATGTCAAATGCCTTGGTTTCTCTGTGAGAAATCATAAATATAACAGCTCATTTATTAAAAAGCACAAGTTTATTAAACATGACTTGTTTATCGCATCAAAAAATTTAGGTAAAACATTGAAATATTAGCATAATTCATCGAAATTTTCTTGCACTACATTATAAAAATGCTATAGAATATCCCCATACAATCGGCTTTAACATTTATAATAATTAAAATAAACTAAACAAGATTTTATACTTTGAAAAGTGCATGCGGGTGCCATATACTCCATATATAATAGTTTCAAGGATATTTGACTTATATAAAAGTTAATAAAGCATTAATTATAATCAATACATCCATGCTCATTAATCATTTTTATATAGTTTTATTTAAAAACAAATTTTAAAATATACAATTAAATAAATTTATTACTCAAAATTTAATTTATATAATTGTTCATACTATCTTTTTGAGTTATGGGCTTAATAACTTATATGTTCTTTTTTTCTTTTAAATAGCACAAGGTATACTTCGCTTGAAAAAAAGTCACGCTCATCCACATTCTGGAAGCCGGTTGTCCTTTCTACTCTCTGGAAATTGAAAAGAACTAAATTTTCAGTAAGTAAATTAGTCACAGAGATTCCATGACAACTTCCAGGTTTATCCATTGGACGAGCTTCGAGTTTTGAAATTTTGAAAGCTTTAATCTTTGATTATTTCAAAAGTCGTCCAATGAATATGTACACGTTCTTAAATTTATTTTGTGTTTAAATGTTATGTTTTATTTATTCAGATTTTTATATATGGGTGGTTCTCTGACAAATCGAGCGGTCGATTTTTTGACCCTATCGAAAAAAATTTTTAAAATGTTCCTAAGAGACACATGAGTATCCCTGAATTTTTTCAGATTTTTTGCATCAAGTATCTTCGAGTTACAGAGGGTCAAAGTTGATGAAATCACGTTTTTTTGCTTTTTCTGGCTACTTTCATTAATTTGTAGATCCTCAGGGAAGCATTTTTCACTATAGAGATATATAACATTTTTTTCTGCAAATTTTCTAAACTATTCAAAAAAAATATTTTTGATGTCGTATATATATGTTTTAAGAAAGTTATAAGTCATTTAAGTCTTAAAATCAAGTTTTAGGAAAGTTCGATCATCCGGATCATAACCAAAAAATTCATGAAGATACCTTATTTCAATTCAAAAAAGTCTGCGAAAGACCCAGAATGTCAGAGGCCTTGGTTTCTCTGTAAAAAATCATTATATCCGTTCATATATGAAAAAAATTTAGTTTTATTGCTATATAGAAGTCATTAAAAAAATGATAAGGTGAGTGAAATGCTTCGATATAGCAATAAAACTAAATTTTTTTCATATATGAACGGATATAATGATTTTTTACAGAGAAACCAAGGCCTCTGACATTCTGGGTCTTTTGCAGATTTTTTTAAATTGAAATAAGGTATCTTCATGAATTTTTTGGTTATGATCCGGATGATCGAACTTTCCTAAAACTTGATTTTAAGACTTAAATGACTTATAACTTTCTTAAAACATATATATACGACATCAAAAATATTTTTTTTGAATAGTTTAGAAAATTTGCAGAAAAAAATGTTATATATCTCTATAGTGAAAAATGCTTCCCTGAGGATCTACAAATTAATGAAAGTAGCCAGAAAAAGCAAAAAAACGTGATTTCATCAACTTTGACCCTCTGTAACTCGAAGATACTTGATGCAAAAAATCTGAAAAAATTCAGGGATACTCATGTGTCTCTTAGGAACATTTTAAAAATTTTTTTCGATAGGGTCAAAAAATCGACCGCTCGATTTGTCAGAGAACCACCCATATATATTACTTACAGTGATAAATAAGGCTGATTCAGTAAAGTCTGCTGTTTATAAATTTTCCCTTACAAGTTCATCGGATTACCTATAATAGAGAAAGAATAATTTATTTTAAAACAAAGAATCATGTTCTATTATCATAAAGTTAATTTATTTGAAGATAATTAAAATATACTTATCTGACAGAGTGAAATCCATTGATAGTATTTTGATCCTAATGCCATCTTTTCTGTAAATGTATTTTTTCACTTGAAACTTTTTGCAGGTTCTAGATTAAACGTTATTGCACAAGCGTAGTATGAGTTTTGGGGGTTTTTAACGCAATTTAAATAATATAATTTGTGATAGCTTGAAATTCCACGCGGAGGTTATAAGCTAGCAGAATTAAACCAACAATAGATTAGTACTTCAGGTTAGAGTGTTAGACATAGTTATAGTACGAAAGTTGGTTGGCATCTAGTTATACGGATGTTAAGTCCTGACTACTCAATTCAATGCATATAGTCAGGAATATTTATAATTATGATGGGCTATCAGCTAGAAATACCCGCTTCTCACTAATTAAATTATAAAACGATAAAAATGTCTCATCACTTACCTTATGTTGCCAATAATTGACTTTGCAAGTTTAGCAATTAGGCGCAGCAGACTGCTAATAATTCAGTAAGATGTAAATTCTTGTGATCTTCCAAAATAATTCCAAAACCAAAAGATTATTGCTGATTTTAGTATATTTATTTCACACTTATTTAAAGTACAAAAATAAAACAAAGTTACAATAATCAATATCACGTATCGCGATATAGAAATCAAACTCCGCCAATTCTCGGACCGGCGTGTACAGAGTCGATACAAAATCTTGACTGCCTAATTGGGGGCATTGAGCCTCTTTTAAACAGAAAACTTAGTTTATAAATTTTCAACATTATTGAATATTAATTTTTAAACATTTTGTAATTTTACATACAGTAACGCGATCTTCCAAAAGTATAACGATTAGTCTGCGTTTCGCAAGCTGAGCGTCAGCTGAGCTCTTACTTTTGAAAGTGTGCCAATCATCGAACCTCATGCAATTGACATAATCGATGTTGTGATTTGAATTTTGAAATGTTAGCGTTTTGAAAATCATCATGTGTTTTAATAGTTAAGATAGTAAAAAGAGAATTAAAGAAATAACGTCATAGGACGCTACACCTCAGGGTCTAAAACATTGCAAAGAACTTGCAATGTAATCAATATTTCAAAATTCAAACGTTCCACTTATAAAGTAACCTAATTGTAAATATGCTAAGTAAACATTTTTGTGGCTATAAAATGTGCGGCGTATTGGCCTGGGTATGTACTACAACTATTGTATTGAAAGCAACATGTACGGTATTCCCCAGAAGCGTCGCAGTGCAGTATGCGTAAGTATACATTTTAATCTTTAACTAACAATACAATATCAATAATAATAATTAACTTACAATGATTTTTTTTTTAAATTTATAGTTTCAGCTCTGGCAACATGCCAGACATTGTAAGCGGGCTCGCCAGGAAGGCAGAGATCCCCCTCCTGAACCAGCCATAGGCCGTCGACGTTAGACCTTTATATACGTAAGCTACTTTTGATTTTCTCCTTTTTTTTTAAAATGAATACTTCCTAATAATAACTCTCATTTTCCAGTTTGATCCTGGCGCCACTGTAACAGATTCCTTAACCAGCAAAATTGCGAAGGCGCCTATGGACCGGCAGAGGATACCTGGGGCATCGCCAAACTCACCTACTACGAGCTAGTAGTATATAACAACGAACAAAATAGAGTATATATAGAAGTATTTTATGATTCATACAATGTATATATCGGACCACGATTTGTGTCCCGATATAATTGTAATAATATATAATAAATATAATTAAATTTGTGAAAATATAAAGCTATATTTTATTCTCCTTTCCCATTAACCAATCCTTAATCCTGTCTTATATTTCATAAATTCAATTCAAAAGTAAATTAGTACAATAATAAAGTTTATCCTAATCTACTTAATCATTACAAATATTATAAGTTTTACAAAAATAGAAAAATATACATCTTTTAAAAAAAAACATCATTACTGTATTTACTTTTTTTTCTTTATCATATCCTTTCCTACTTTTTCCTTAACAAAATAAATAAACGAAAATTACATCCTAGATGTAATTCCCTCAGCGCCTAAAATAATGCCTAACAACATTAAAATAATAAAAATATACATACACAGAATAAAAATAAACAAAACATTTAAGAAATACTAATCTAGACTTAAGGAAAAAATGCTACATTTCCTCTGTAAACTTAAATTTTTATCAGGCAAAAGTGCAGGTCAACGATTAGGAATAGATGGAGGTTGTCTTTGAATAAAGGATGTATTTTCTATTGCATTTATAGTAGGCATAGACGTGTTTAAAATAGACCTTGAAACTATTCGTGTACTATCAACTTTAATTTCCTCTAAAATAATACCATCATCATTATTATTATTATACTCTTTTTTAAACCTCTTAAAATCCCTTGCATCTGTCCTTTGTAATGACATAAACAGATGCGTGATAGAACTAAATACTGCTCCAAATAAATGTATAGACCATCCCTAAACAGCGTGTAACGCATATCCTCTAATAATAGTATCAATAGTTACTTTTATTATATTTAAAATAATTAAAACCATAATTATTACCGATGATAATGATCCCCAAGTTGTCAATTTATCCATGATTTCTCTCCAAGTATTTTCAGCAATGTGAGTCAGTGTATTCTCCGAGAAGATGCTTCCTCCTGTAGATTGTCCAGCTACATCTCTCGCAACGATATTTAACAAGGCCACTTTCTCCATAGAAAACATCAATTGTTGTTGCAATGAGTCTAGATCTTCTTGTGCATAAACTCCATTTGTAGCTAAATTATCTACTGATTTAAATTGCAATCTTATTTCTGTATCTGGTTTCAGAGTATTCAGTGATCCGATTATTTCTGGTTTGGGTGTTAACTTAATCCAATTTTCTTCAATTTTATAAAATGTAGGAATAACAGAATTACAATCAACCTGCATACCCTTCTTAATTAAAATATGCGTCTTAGGTGTTAAAAACCACGTTTCATTTTCGACCGAAACTGGTAATTGATTATAACATTGTTTTAGATGTAAAATCTTAACAGTTTTTGGTATACATTTAATTAAATGTACAGCCTCACCTGCCAATTTTGCAATATAACCAGGTTTTTCATAATATTGTAAGCAAATTCATCTGGAGCAATGGAAGCAATGGATAAGGAATTTTGTATAACTTTTCTTTCAAGTTCACATTTTCCCCTAATTAAATTAATATATAAATCATTAATTTGATTTCTTAAATATTTTTCAACATAAACAAATTTTGAATTTACATAAGTTAAAATATTTAAATCAAACTTACTAACATCTACATAAGTCGAATCTGCATCATAATAATAATAATTCATGTTAGTGTCTTTTTCCATAATAAATAATTTTGCATGTTCAGTACGAATAAGTACTCTGTCACAATGCATCTCAGTATTTTTTATCGACAGCACAAAAGTAATTTTCTTATAATTAACCGCATAAACTATTTCTTTATTCTTATCACTAAAATATTTAATAGCTATTCCCTTAAATAAAATATCAAACTTATTTTTAAAACATTGACCTTGTGGTAGAATATCCCAAAAAGTTAAACCACCTTCCATATCCATACAGTGTTTATCCGAAAATTTACAAACTACTCCTGAACTTAACATTAATTTGTCCGAATTTAGATTGATTTTCGCATTATTTTGCATTAACGTTATTTTAATTAAACCATGAACAAAAACTTTATTCCATGAGCCAAAGCTATCCGCATAGAAAGCACCCGAACAAGATATTCCTGCTGCACTTCCCACAAAATCTATACCTTTTCATGTAGTTGCATTTATTTTTAAATCTGATATAATATGCGCTTCGTCATACTTAAAAATTCCTGTCTCATGAATAGATTTACATTGTTCATGACTTATTTCCTTAATATATTGTTGTTCTGAATTTTCCATAGGTATTAGATGACCAAATATCCCGCATTCAAAAACTGTTCGATGAATTTCAATTTTACATTGAATAATTGAAACTAATCGAAAATCAGCTACTTGTATTAATTCTATATCAACATTAGTAGAATTTACTTGCTCATCTTGAAAATCACAGTCTCCAGAATCCAGCAATGAATATGTTGTTATATTTGGTGAGGAGGAGCCACAATCATACCCTATGATTGCTTTATTTAATTTGAAACATAGTGTGAAAATAATAAAATAGTTGAACATCATTTTCCTCCTAAAACAAATAAAAATATATCAATTTTTCTTTTTATATATTACTAATTTATTCGCATGAACTGTATTTGTTTTTCCATTTTTATTTATTACAATATTATTATTATGTAACACCTCAATAATTTCAACAGGTCCAATATTTTGTTTCTTTTCCAATTTTCCCGGTTTTGGTTCTTTTATAAGCCAAACTTGATCACCTTTTTCAAATTTTACTGGATTTACATATCTATCATAATATTTTTTTGATTTTTCTTTTGAAAATATCAAATTTTCCCTTGCCAAATTCGCAATATCCTTCATATTTATAATTAAATTTGATAAATAATCATTGAACGATGGAATACGTTCGGAAACCTTTAAAGGTTCACTTGAAGGTAAACGAGGTGGATAAGCAAATACTAGTTCATACGGTGTAAATTTATGCGAACTATGAACACTCGTATTATAGCGAAATTGCGCCAATTCCAATAAATCATCCCACATAATTTTTTTTGTCGAGAAATTCTTTAAATATTCACATAAAGGATGATGAGCCCTTTCCAATGAACCATTGGATTCAGGCGAAAATGCAGTTGTTTCAATTTTAGAAAATTTAAAACGCTTTGCAACTGCTTTCAAAAGTTTACTAGTAAAATTTGCCCCCCGGTTGGTTAAAACTATTTTAGGAGAACTAAAAATACAAATAAATCTTTTAATAAACGCATCTGCAACAGTTTCTGCAGTTTGATCCTGTAAAGGAACTACCACTAAATATTTAGAAAGTAAATCTTGGGTAGTTAAAATATATTTATTACTATTTTTAGTTATATTTAGAGGACCAACTATATCCATTGCAACCTTGTCAAAAGTTTTACTTGGTGTATCTGTAATCACCATTGGTTACCTAGTTTTTACTCTTTTTAACTTATTTCTTTGACAATCTTCACAATTTTTTATTCTATTTTCAATATCAGCTTTTAATTTTCCCAGAAAAATTTACTCCTTATCCTATTATATGTTCTATTTACACCTGAATGACCTCCCATAACATTAGCGTGATTTTCTTGAAATATTTTATCTCTATTATCTAAATCAACATATTCTATATAATTTAAACAAATAACTATCCTAATCATACCATCTTTAAAAACTTTCAAGAAAATCTCTTCAATACCCATATAGCACCCAATATTCTGGGAATATTGCTGGAATGTTACTTTGGTAAGTACAGTAAGATCAATTATGTTGCGGGAAGGTTATGTAACCAGCTGGCCACGGACAGGCAACATTGCTGCGATGTGGAATGTTCGTTTTAATATTACATTGATTCGATCGGTATTCCGGACCCATCCGTGGAAAGTAATATTACAGTAATATTGTAGGAAGCTTATTCTACGTTGCCAGAACATTAACATATTATAAATTTTTTTTTCGATTTATTCGAAAAAATTTGTTCCCTATTGAAATAATACAGCAATGTTATGGTAACATTGTACAATGTTATCACAATATTACCAGAATATAATAGCTTATAAAGGGATCAAAGAAAAATATTTAATAAAAATGTCTCCGGTCGGGATTTGAACCGAACTCCTTTCGCTCAGTAGACTCGCTCGTTATCCACTGAGCTATTGTTTTGTTGTTGTCATTGAAGTTAATGTGTAGGTTAAAACGAAAGATAAACGAGGGCCTTTAAAATACAACCTAGGTTCAAAATTATTTGACAACAACGAAAATCAGTTACGTCAGGTTACGGCTACTGATTTTCGTTCGCATTTTTCTCCCCAATACCTGAATATTTTGATTCCAAACCGTGTATGCCGATAGGTAATACCGGGACGAAGGTCAAGTATCTCTTGAATTTGCGTAATTCCTTATATTTATTCGATCTCAGCACTTCTTTATCGTACCGTTAGTGACGGGTCATTAGTGGCTATCGGATCCCCTTAATGAACTAAAAATTTCATAGATTTTATTCTTAAGAGTTATTGAAGATTGACCCACATCTATACATAATACAAATATTTTATTTACATTTAAATATATGACTTCAATTTCATTCAAAATTCCCTTAAAAGTAACATTAAATTTATTTATTAATTTACTCGTATTTCTATCTAATGACTGTTTATTCTTATCAATAAAATGAACTAAATTATCTTTTCTAAATTCAATAGATTTTTTTGTAAATACAATATTTTCATATTTATTTTTATTTTGCTCTACTTTTTCTCGATTTTTAAATATTGCATTTCTATCCTTCTTTCGTTTGTTAAATTTCTTTGCTTTTTGTTTAATACGATCCTCATTTAATTTTTGAATTTTCATATCATTAGCCAAATTTTCTTTACTATTTAATTTTTCTAACTCTTTTGCTTTTTGAGCTCTTGTAATAACATTTATTTGACTGTTTTCTATAGGATTTCTGGACAAAGCATCCGCATTAGTGTTGACTTTACCCGGTTTATAAATAATTTCATAATCATAATCCAATAATTTCAAACACCACCTTTGAACTCGCGAAGTTTTATCTGCAGATTTAAATGATAACAATGGTTTATGATCTGTAATTATGTAAAATTTATTTCCATAAATATAATTTCTAAATGTTTTTACTGCAAACATAATTGCTAAAGCTTCTCTTTCATAAGTATGATAATTTTTCTCTGCCGCTTTCAAAACCCTAGAAGCAAAAGCAATTGGCTTATCTTCCCAATCTTTCCTTGAGAAAGGACACATCCTAACGCATAGCCTGATGAATCAGCTGTGATAATAAAAGGTTTGCTCATATCCGAAAATTGTAAAACCGGCGCTGAAGTTAATGCTTTTTTTAATTCATCAAAAGCTTTTTGTCTAACCTCATTCCAAAGAAATTTTTCCTTTTTCTTTAAAAGTCGAATTATTGGTTTTGCTATGTCCGCAAAATTATCAGTAAATCGCCTATAATAGCCTGTCAAATCTAGAAATTCTCGAATATTTTTTATCGTTTTAGGCAAAGGAAATTTATTTATAGCTTCCACCTTTTTCAGGTCAGTCCTAATACCATTTTCACTTATTAAATGTCCTAAAAATTCTACTTCTTTTTGAAAAAACTTACATTTACTCGTTTCTAACTTCAACCCTGCTTCCCTTAGTTTTCCAGCAATCAAATTAAACCGTTCGTTATGTTCCTCGATTGAATTCGCTACAATAATAATATCGTCAATGTAAACAAAACAAAATCCTTTTTCTAACAAATCACCAAGTACCGAATTTAGAATTCTCTGAAAAACCCTAGGATTATTAACTAAACCGAAGGGAAGTACCTTAAATTCAAATTTCCCTAAGGGATGTACACTAAAGGTCGTCTTATGAATGTCCAATTCTTTCATTCTTACCTGATGAAAACCTGATACCATATCAATTGTAGTAAAATACTTATTTATACCTATACTATCAAAAATTTCAGTGATATTAGGTAAAAGATAAGGATCTGGAATAGTTTTAGCATTTAATTTTCTATAATCAATTACTAATCTCCATTTTTTTACCATCTTTCGTTAGACCTTTTTTAAGAACAACAAAATCAGGTGCATTAAATACGCTAGTAGATGATCTTACTAAATCATTTAATATAATTTTTTAGTTTCAGCTATAGCGATTTGTTTTAAATTATATTCTAACGGTAATTGTTTAACATAAACTGGCTTTTCATCTGTTAAATTAATTGCATGTTCTTCAATATTACAAATACCAAATTTTTCACCCTCTAACTAACAAATATCACTATTTTTTACTATTAAACTTTCAATAATCTTTTTCGTTTTATTAGACAAATGGCTTAAATCAACAGTGTTTTTCAGTAATTGTTGTCTTTTCTTTTTATTAAAATTTTCATTACTTATCAAATCAATTTCATTTTCTGTAATTAAAGAAATAGAACCACAATGTAGAGTCTCATCATCTTTAGGTAATTCAAAATTAAAATTTCCTATAAAATTTTCAGGCATATCAAATGTTCAATATCAAATGTTAAAAAATTTATTGTATTTTGTAATTTACATAATTTTTCATTGGAATTAAATTCAACAGTATCTTTAAGTATCTTACAAAATGTTGGATAATCATAATCAATCAATTCTTCATCTAAATCAATCTCAAATTTCCTTAAACAAGCGTTTATATTACCAATAAAACTTTCAATATTTATTTTGGAATCATTCAAATATTCAATCAAATTGCTTTTATCATTCTCAATTTTAAAATCATTCGCTTTCATTTCGCTCAAGTTATCATTTATTTCACTAACTGTATATAATATATACTTCAAATCTTTATGTAAATTAATTTTCTGATGAATTTTAAAAATAGAAACATTTTCACTATCATTTCTTAAATCAAAATTTGTAATAATAGAACTTTCAACATTTTTATTTACAACTAAAGTTACTTTTGCATTTTCACAATGCATTTCAAAATCAGGAATTAATTCAGAAAATTCACACTCCTCAAAAATTATTGTAGTAATAGCTTCTTTTACTTCCTGTTTAGGAATTATATGTGTAATTGATTTTAGTTGAAATTTTTGCCCGTTAATATCCAAATAACCCTTATCTAATCTTAATTTTTGTTGTAATAAAGCTTTAATTCCTAAAATTCCATTAAATGGAATAGAAAACTCATCTGGAGTAACATGAAAATCAAAATATATTCTATTAATTGGAAATTTAATCAAACCTAAAGTTATCAAAGCATTATCAGTAATTCCTGATATTATGATTTTATTATCAGTATCTATTTCCCTAGATAATAATGTGTTATTCTTAATAATGTTTAATTGAGCACCACTATCTATTAATAACTTAAAAATAGCCTTAGAATTTACATCTTGTACTTCAATATATTGTAATAAATTTTCTAACTTTAAAACATAAATATTAGCTATAACATCAACATTACTTAAATTACCATTATCTTTCGACTCTAAAAATTTATTTATTTCAAAAATTTTCTCTCCATTTACATCAATTTGGAACTTATTTTCTAAATTTCTTCTTACGCGTTCCTTCCCGGAAGAGATTTGAAGTTTCCCTGTTTTCTAAAACAATTTTCAATAGTATGACCCACACCTTTACATTCTGCACATACGATTCCCTTTTTCTGTTCTAAAATTTTAATTTTATCACAATTACTATTTTTGTTGATAATTATTTTTCTTAGAATCATTATTACCATTTTGTAATAATGCTTTTAATTTCCAACAAAATTTAACAGTATGCCCAGTTCTATCACACCATTGACATTTATATTGTTGCTTAGCCTTACTTTCTGTTACTAATATTTTAGCTACTTTACAATCAGGAGCCTCATGGTCCGTAGCTTCACAAATAGTACAAAATCTAAATCTATTTTCCCCTAATTTACAAAACTTTGTAGGATGCCCCCTCTTTTGACAACTAGAACAAAATTGTTCCGGACAATTCTGTGGAGAATGTCCAACATTATTACAAATTGTACAATTACCATTCTCAGATAAATTTACACATTTAATTGGATCATGACCTAGTTTTTTACATTTGTGACAAATTTCAAAATTACGAACTACTGAACATTGAGGTGCTTTATGCCTCATTTCTTGGCAAAATTGACAGTGATTATTTTGCATTTTATTTAGTCTACATGTACTAATAGAATGTCCCGTATGACTACAAAATTTACAAATTAATCTAATTTTATCTTTAGCAAATCGGCAATTATCCGAAAAGTGATCATTTTCTTTACAATAAATACAAGCTGTTAACCGACAAAATAATGCTTCATGATCTCGAGCTTCACAGAATTGACAAGTCATTATTTTTGTTATTTAATAATGTTTTCTACAACTATATCATTCCCATACATAATATTAATTGTTCTCAAATCTGTTTACGTTGATTAATTTTAGTTTCTATAGCAATAGCCTTTACTGCTAAATCATCAATCGTAATTTAATTCCCTAACTCATATCTAATTTCAGGCTTTAAACCTTTTTTACAACTAATTGCAGCATGAAGAACGCAATTTTTTTTACGGAAAAACTTGCCGTCCCGTCCTATCATAGATAACGATAGATTCCATCTACAAATTATGCAAGGTTAACCAAAGTAACTTGTTAATGAAACACCGTTAGAAAATCTCTGTATAGATTTTTCTTTCTATATGTATTTATTACTGTCCTTAACCAATTTTGAAGTATTAATTGTTCAGTGTTCTCTCTCGAGAAGAATTGACCAGCCCGAACTTTCACTTAACAATAACTTTTGATAGACGCTATTATGCAAAGTATGACCCTGATGTGATTTTGTAAGTTTTGTCGAAAGCTTTCATATAAGTGCTTATATGTACGAAACAATGCTCTTAGTGCGAAGAAAATCGTACGCCAAGGTTCCAACAGGGCAAGTTTAAAGTATATAAGGGTCGTCTCGCTTGCGCTCGACGGCGGCGTACGGACTGTCCTACCTTATACTTGCCATCGTGGCGCTACCGCGCCCCTTGATGATATGCGACTCTATCACTCGAAAGTATAGTATATAGAATAAAATGACTCTATCGCTCTACTCGAGTAAAAATTGATTTTTGAATACAGGCTCTGCACTGCATATTCTCACAATGGAGATCTTTATGCAGGCAGGCATCAAAAAAAAATAAAAGAGAGAAATATAAAATTCTCTCTGTTGGCGTTTCGTCCCAGCTGTCAGAGTGAACTCCTCGGTAAGGCTCTGACAGCTTTCTTAGACGCCCGCCACTCCGAAAACAAGCGGCATTTATGTGGTCTCGGCCTGCGTTTTTCTCTTGCAAGAGAGAACTGTAGCATACAGAAAAAGGCAGGTCGCCACCTAGCGGACACTTATAAGAGCCAGTGTCAAAGTTTAGATAGTATGCGACTCTATCACTCGACAGTATAGTATGTAGAATAAAATGACTATCGCTCTACTCGAGTAAAAATTGATTTTTGAATACAGGCTCTGCACTGCATATTCTCACAATGGAGATCTGTATGCAGGCAGGCCTCGAAAAAATAAAAGAGAGAAATATAAATTTCACTCTGTTGGCGTTTCGTCCCAGCTGTCAGAGTGGACTCCTCACTAAGGCTCTGACAGCTTCCTTAGACGCCCGCCACTTCGAAGAGAAGCGGCCTTTATGTGGTCTCGGCCTGCGTTTTTCTCTTGCAAGAGAGAACTCTAGCATAGAGAAAAAGGCAGGTCGCCACCTAGCGGACACTTATAAGAGCCAGTGTCAAAGTTTAGATTGTATGCGACTCTATCACTCGAAAGTATAGTATATAGAATAAACTGACTCTATCGCTCTGCTCGAGTAAAAAATTGATTTGAATACAGGAGTAGATAGGCTATAGGCATACTGGAACATAGGCGTTCTGGAACAATGGATCCCCTCTCTTTTCTGTTCCAGTACGCCTACGGTATACTGGAACAGTGGATCCTCTCCCTTGCTGTTCCAGTATACGTACGGGTTCTGGCACGTACTGCCCCACTCTCTGCGACCCCCTCTCTCTCAAAGTCAAAACCCGTAAGAAGAGAGGGGACATGCTCACCCCTCTCTTTTGTTCCAGTACACCTGTAGCATTCGATAGGCTGTTCTCTCTCTCTCTCTCTCTCTCTCTCTCTCTCTCTCTCTCTCTCTCTCTCTCTCTCTCTCTCTCTCTCTCTCTCTCTCTGGTGAGTACGTTCAGCAGCACTTTCTTCGAGCTCCGTATTTCGACGGCGATTTAACCGTTTTACACTCCGTTCTTTCGAGATTCTTAGTTTTCAGGCAGAGCAGACTCCAGCTGGCAACGCTTTTGCGAGTTTTCATGGCACGGCTCGCATCACAGAGCCAGGGAGATCTACTTTTTGGCCTGACTAGAAAGTAATTTTCTTTCGGCGTCGCCTCGCCATCTTCGATCGTCGCTTCGCTGCTCGAACGGACCGGAGCATTGACAGTCACCAAGTATCCAAATTCTGACGTCAATACATCATCTAGGATCGCACATCACAAGTGACTTGTACTATTGTCGTACCTGATCCCCGTCATAACTGGCATTCTGACATTGTCCAAACTGTGAAGTCAACCGTTCTGCCAACGTCTCAGCGGTGGATCCACGAGTGATTGTGCGATTACCCTGTGTGTTTATTTTGTGCTTCTCCCGTTATTTTAGTGCCATTCTCTTGAGCAGTCGTATCTATGTCGGTGCTCCGTGTGCCCGAATTCTTCGTATCGTTTTTTCTTATTAGCGCAGGGAAAAGTATAAAGTGTAGAGTAATCTCATCTTTTTCGTGATTTGGATGAGCCGAGTGGAGTGCCCAGTGCATCATCTCCTAGCTTTAATCTATCGATTTTAAAATTTCAGAGCGTAGATGGGTATTGTGCGTGTCTAGCGTATAATAGTGTATTTAATAGTATGTTTCGGTGTATGTCTAGCGTTTAGATTGTATGTATAGTGTTAAGCTGGTTATTGTTGTATATGTTTACAAATAGCTGTGTAGATCTTATTGCTCGCGTAATCCGTATTATTCTCAGTTGCGGTACAGTGTGGGCTAGTGTACATTTATATATTATTGTCTGACGTTTCGCTTGTATATAACTATGTCGGGTAAAGAAGTAAATCTAGAAGGCGCGCCGCAATACTTCTTAAATTTTACAAGGAATTCAAAGAGCAGTCAAATGAATTAAGAAACATGTTCGAAAGACTCGTGACCCGTCTCGACGAGTTGGACAGTAAAATTTCCACCTCAAACGAGAAGCACAGAGCCGAACTTAATGCAGTGCGTCAGGACTTAACCACACTTGCTAGCAACTCGAACTTGTGCGACGATTGCGAGATTGTTATTTCGGGCGTTCTGACAGAATACTCGTCTAGAGCCACCGATGCTGTTGCGCGTCTTTTTCATGCGCTTGGACTTGCGAATCTCATGACACATGTGCTGAGTTTCCGCCCATGGTCCATGGATTCGACGCAATTCTCCGAGGACTCGACATCGTCCTTTGAAATTAGTATGCCAACTGTTGTCCAGGAAGGGTAAAAAAATTCAACTCGTGTGAAATCGGTGAAAACATGTGCCTTTGTTGTTAAATTTTCGTCTGCGGCGGTTAGAGATACGGTTATGCGAAGCGCGTGCAAGCTAAAAAAGATCGACCCCACTGTTTTGTTTAATGTCGAGAAAGCGCCTGCAGTCTATTTTAGGCAGTTATACGCGAAGCCGATCTACGAACTTCTTCGACAAGCTCGTCCGGCGTGTGAAAGAGCTGGCTACGCGAAACCAGTCGCTTCAAACAATGTTTTCTGCGTTAGGAAAACGGCCAAATCAGTACACGTCCCAATCTATTCGGTGGAAGGCCTTGCAAATTTAGCCCCTGTAGGACCATCCGTCGCATGACGCCATTCGGCGGCGAAAGCTTGCATAAAACATGTCAAAGCACGCGATATTTTCAAGCTCGGACACATTAATGTAAATCGGCTCAGTACACGTGAGCATTTTACTCTTCTCGGGGATACTTGCGCTTTAGGAGACTACGATGCCATTGGTGTTACGGAGACTTATTTGCGGCCCGAACATCCGGACAATCATTTGGCTCTAAGTGGCTACAAATTTTTTCGACACGATCGCGTAGGTAAAGAAGGCGGCGGGATAGGAATCTACATCCGCGATACCTATACAGTCAATCTACTTGCACATTCTGAGAGTGAATATGACAATACACCTGAATATCTCATCTTAGAAGTAATTCATGGCTCACTCAAAATACTTATCGCTGTTCTATACCGCCGTCCCACAGCTGCCTATCCCATAACCTTAGCCGACTCTCTCGCCCCGTACGTAGCCCAATATTCCAACATTGTCATCACAGGCGACTTCAACATAGACATGGCGTCGGATAGTTATTCTTCTGCTCATATGCGTAAAACCTTTGACTCTATCGCGCTTACTCTTGTGAATTCGGAGCCCACGCACCATGTATTTTGGCGTACTCCATCGTCTCACACCTGGCTGAATCTTTTCTTTGTCATTCAGCCTGAGAATGTGATCGCATATGAAAAATCAACTGCCCCGTTCATTGCAGGACACGATTTCATTTCGCTGACGCTGAATACGTCAAATCAAACTCTAGTGCAGAAAAGCATTCAGACCCGTAACCTCAATCGACTACAACCCGGCGCTATCAATCGTGTAGTGCATGCCGTTTTTGCTCCGCTTCTATCAAATCAGAGCCAAGAATATTTAGCAAAGGCTTTTTTAATGGCAGGTCCGGAGAACGATATTGTCTTCGGGACTTATGCCCAACCCCCATCAGTCAATGAAGCTGAGCGTGTGCTGACGAAATCCTTGATTTCCACTTATGATGCAGTGGCTCCCATCACGACTTTGAAACTCTCTTCAAAGCGTAAACCATGGGTCTCTCCTGCCATAAGATCGCTTATGCGTCAGCGTGACAGTGCATATAAGAGTGCTCGAACCACCTGTCTTCTCCAGGACTACGATCGCTTCAAACAACTTCGTGGTATGGTTTCCAATCAGCTTGATACAGCAAAAAACACATACATTTCATCTAAGCTCGAATCTTCGGCTACACTCAATGCTCAATGGAGAGAGATTAGGAATTTGAAAGTCACTCAGCAGTCTCTACCAACCCCTTTGGCTACTTTTAGTGCCGAAGTTCTGAGCAACCATTTTGCCAGCATGGTCAATGCTCATCCACCACTCTGCGAAAATGACTTCGAGATAGCTTGGAGCTCTCGCCGGCCCGATACTTCTCGGACGCCCTGTCTTCTCACTCCTGTAAGTGAGAAAGAAGTCGAAGATGCTGTTAAGTTATGCAGATCTAAAGGGGTTGGCTTCGATGGCATATCAGCCGCCATGCTGCAGGCTGCAATGCCTGCACTCCTATCGCCACTCACGCGATTGATCAATGCCTCAATCACCTCAGCCTTCTTCCCTGACGATTGGAAGAAAGCCCTCGTTGTGCCTTTGGCAAAAACTAAAGTCTTGTCTTCGCCCTCCGACACCAGGCCCATTGCCCTTCTCCCTGAGCCGTCGAAGGTCCTCGAGCGTATTGTGCAGCAGCGCTTTCTCAGCTACCGCGAAACTCAAGGCCTTCTCGACCCTCGGCAGGCAGGCAGGTTTTCGCTCGGGCCATTCCACGCAAACAGCCCTTTTGGGTGTGCTCGACGATGTACGCTGGGCTATCGACAAGCGAAAAGTCACCTTGCTAGAACTGTTAGATTTTTCTAAGGCTTTTGACAGGATTTCTCACTCGAAATTGTTGTATAAACTACGCTCTATGAATATTGCAAATGCCACTCTTCGCTGGTTTTTCAGCTATCTGTCAGACAGAATATGCAAGCAGTCGTCGACGAGGGCCGATCTCTATCTGAGTGGCTACGTGCGTCCTCTGGAGTACCTCAGGGCAGCGTGCTGGGTCCTCTTCTGTTCTCGATTTATATCAATGACCTTTCCCGGGTACTTAAGTTTGCAAATCATATACTCTTCGCTGATGACGCTCAAATTTATGTGCACTGCTTTCCAAATGACTTATGCAGAGGTCTTGAGAACCTCTCAGCAGACATACAAGCAGTAGCATGTTGGGCCCGTGAGAATGGTTTGGAACTCAATTTGAATAAATGTAAGATTATGGTTCTTGGGAGCAAATTGTTCATGTCGGCCATCAACTTACAGGAAATTCCCAAAGTGCATGTTTACGGTATGCCTCTGCCCTATGTTGTCGAGGCAAAAAATCTAGGGCTCTGGCTGACACCAACACTTGATTGGCAGCTCCATGCGCGACATGTCGCAAAGAAAGCGTAGGCATCCTTGCATTCATTGCGCTTTCACAAACGTGCTATCTCGTGGGACGTACGTAAAAAGCTTGTCCAATCGCTCATTTTTCCGCACTTCGACTACGTAGGTCCCGTGTAGGCCAATCTCGATACTACTCGCACCCTTAAATTGCAACGTGTGCAGAATGCATGCGTTAGATTCGTAGTGGAAACATCCCCCGTCGAGGGCATGTAACACCACATCGACTGGCGCTGGGTTGGCTGTCAGTGAAGAAGCGTCACGAATACCTGACTGGCATTTAGGCGTACTGTGCCTTGGCCCGTGGAACCCCATCCTACATCTTATCGCGCTTCTCCCTCCTAAACGAAGCACCAGACTTTCGGCGCTCCGCGCGAAACCCTCCCAGTGCCTTTCTTTACTCTGCGCCTAGCACTGAGGCGTGGATGCAATCATTTTGCGTCCAAGCGTCCGCTCTTCTAAACAGCCTGGGCATTGTAGATTTTTCTATGAGTATTGCGGCCTTCAAACAGAAATTGTATCGCGAGTTGCTAAAGAGGGATAGAGACGAGTGGGTGTTACGCGTGTTAAACGAAAGAATCGCTGAAAACTAGTACGAATATATCTGTTGCTATCATACAGATATCTCTATGAAAACCTCTGCATCTATGCAAATGTGAAAAATCTTTATAGGAACTATATCATGTACGAAAAGCGAAAAGTTTATCTTATTGTAATCGTCCGCATTTTTTCGAATTCCCTTCACTGTCAATCTACTGAATGTCACTATGTATATAATTTTCCCTGTTGTATTTCGTAAGTTCATTTATATTTTCTTAGTTTTAAGTTGTAAACAAATTGTACTTCTCTTAAGACGCCAGATAGGGTTGTACCCAAAGGCGGTAAAATATATTAAAATCAAATCAAATTAAATCTCTCTCTCTCTCTCTCTCTCTCTGTGGAAAGTCTCCCTGTGCTGTGTGAAAAATATCTATTGGGATATACATGCAAGATGATTACATGCTGCGCTCGCATAGAAAATATTGTGAAGAGACACGAAGGCGAGGGAGGAGTTTCTTATTTTTTGGCGAGATTTCTATGATTTTGGAAGGAGAAATTTTCCACCAATCGTAAGTTTTCCAAAATTTTCTCTCGTATCCGTGTGGAAAGGGCAAGAAGGGCTTCGTATCTAAATTGCCTGGTTCAGATGTGTTCTGCATCAGTTTACCTACAAGTTTAGTACAGGCCAAGAGAGAGAAGTGAAAAAATGGAATCGTCGCAGAAGTCATCTTTTAAAAAGATGATCGAGAGGATCGAATGGGTGGTGTCAAACGCACCACGTCTAATTTCAATGCTCGAGTATGCCAGCTGGTCACTCGATGCGATTGAAAGTTGTGAGTATTTTTATTTCTAATATTAATTAATTTTATATGCATTATGTTTTTATTAATCATGTTTTTTTTGTTAATCATTTTTCAGTGCCTCCACTACCCATGAAGGCTATAAATAAAGATAGTGAGAGCCGTCGCAACCGTAGCCGTAACCTATTTCATAGCCGCAGCAGCAGCAGTAGCAGCAGCAGCAGCAATAGTAGCAGCAGTAGCAGTAGCAGCAGTAGCAGCAGTAGCAGAAAAGGTGAGAACCTTGCGACCGATTTTTAAAAATACATCTACCCTTCTAAATTAGCTAATTTATCATCAAGTTTCTACTAGGGTAGATTCAATTTTTGCATTGAATTTTTTTTTATTAAAATTTTTTTTTCAGATGCAGTCGTGTAGGAACCAAAGAAAGCTAACATTCAAGAGTGTGTCCCGGATGCTGTGACGAATAGCACCACTTTGACGAATAGCACCAAAAACAGTAGTCACTCTAGAAGTGACAAAAAAAATCGGTAAGGTTAAACTTTTTAATATATATTTAAGTCTATTCTTTAATATAAAATATATTAAAAAATGATTATGTAATTTGTTTCAGATGAGAGACGACGCAGCCCATTAAAGGCTGATGATAAGCCAAAGGAGGCTAAGGCCGTTGAACAGCCGAAAGAGAGCAGCGATAAGCGTCGAAGCTTATCGCTGAAAAATCCGCCACCTTCACCGCCAGCACATCAACAGCCAACACTACCAGCACGTCAACAGCTACCATCAACACACCAGCACATCAACAGCTACCATCAACACACCAGCAACCTCATCATCATCAGCAGCATCATCAACAACAACAGCATCAACAACAACATCAGCCACCATCGACACATCAGCAATCTCATCATCATCAGCATCATCAACAACAGCAACAACAGCAACAATATCAGCATCATCCGCAAAAACCAATTATAACGGATATCTAATTCATGATTGACCCGATTAATGTGCAGCGGTACATTAGAAAGTGAAGATATGGTCCTCTTTTATAAAATTTATATATTACAACATATATTTTGTACCTAATTGATAATTTTTAGTTATTTTATAATTTTATATTATTCTATTTTTTTCGATAATAATAAATAATATTTTAATAAAGCTTTTTATCTATTAAAATGAATAAAATAATTTTTCATTTATTAAAATGATTCTTTTTCAATACTTATTGCAATATACTAATTGCGAAAATCTACCATCAACTATACCCTGAAATATCTTCTCCATAAGGCCAAGACAGATCAAATGCATATAATCAAACACTGTGTTTTATATCACATTGATCGGAAGTGTACCAATAGGGCACTCAGCATTGTGATGCAGATTATCTGTTTTAGAAGAATATTCTTCTTCTGTTCGACCTTGAAAATTGGAGCCTTTATATACTATAACACCTGCACGCATACACTGACCCCTAACCCAACATCTGGAGCAAGGAGCTGTTGAATTATGTGCACGATGACCTAATGCAAAGGCTCGAGCTGGCGCATCAGCAATAAAACATCTCAACTGCACTACTTTCTGTTTTCCACAAAAAACTAATCCGTCCCGTAAAATAATTAGCAATTCATCAACAAACGATTGAAAAAATTCGGTAGCGCTTAACGGTTTAGTGGAGCCTCTATATATACCTACAACTTCTGCAGTAAAATTGGGAATATTGGCAATTCGAACCTAAATTGGCCATATCACAAGCTTGCTATTTTTATCGAGTGAAGCACCGTCAGTGTTATATTCGTCGTAGTAAATACTTGTACAAGCCCATTTTCAAAATCGTCGACATTATTTAACATGCACGAATCATCGGATTCACTTGAAGACATTGATTCTGAATTGATTCTATCCCTATCATCAACTCTTTTAGGAAAGCCAACATAATCAGAAATTTCATCAACGCAATTAACATTTTCATCTAGAACAGGATTCGAACTATTATTTTCAATTAACCCTTCCTCTACAATATGCTCAGCTAACTTTGACACCTCATCATTGTGAGTCCTATCGAAATATTTTGAATAATCATTCGACAATTCGGTACGAGTTTTATTAATGACAGCTAGTCGACGTGCTTTATAAGCCGGAGAACACTCATGAAGAGGTTTCCGAGAATGAAAAGAATTTAGTTTTAAATTATACATATTTAAAAACAAACTAATCTCTCTTGTGTATAAATATATTACGAATCTGATCAGATACTCAATTTTATTATGGCTGGTGTAGCCCTACAGCAGGGTTGAGTAAATCACCACTACGCAGCAAATTATATCTGCAAAGAATAAAATAAAAAAATCAATTTAATAGCCGCTACTCAGACTTATTTACATTCCTACTACCTAATTAATAATATTTAAAATTTCATACAAAAATTTATATTTTCATTAAAAGAACAATCTCCAACTTTATTTCCATAACATTTTCATCCAACCAGTAGTTCTTTATGTAGTACCTATGGACAAATGGATTGAATAATTATTTTCAAAACACATACAATACCAATTTTGAAAATTATTCATTGAACCAATCTAGAATTATTTAAAATTAAAGATTTTACTGATTGAAAAAAACAAAATTGGTTCAACAAATAATCTTCAAAATTGGTATCGTATGTTTGCCATGAGTTTTGAAAATAGTTATCCAGTCTATTTGTTCATTACTTCTATGGAAGTCTAATACTGCTTAGGATCACTAACGCCAAATCCATATTTTGTAGGTCTCGCATAATTTCTATGTTCTAAAAGATTGAGAGTTCTATATATTTGTGAGCCAAAATCCACTGAGGTATTAAAGACATGGCTGTTTTTATCCAAAATATTTTGTTTAAAAATAAATAAATCGAATTCAGAAATTAGAATATTAAAAATCCAATAAATCAGAATTGAATTAATATTTATTTGTGCAAATTGGTACACAATTCCTGAGTGATTTTAGCTCACAAATATATACAAACTTTTTAAACTTTCCAAACACAAAAGATATACAAGTCTCCCAAGATATGGATTTGCCGATATAGATTCTCAGGAGCGTTGGACTTCCACAGATGCAATTTACAACTAGAGTGATTAATTGTTTTTAAAAATCATATTCAATGTACTATACCAATTTTGAAGAAAAATCGTTTGACTAATTTTGAGTTGTTTAAAACTGTAAAATATCAAAATTGAAAAAAGAAAATTAGTCCAACGACTTCTCTTCAAAATAGGTAAGGAACATTAAATATGATTTTTAACCACAATTAACCACTCTAGTTGTCAATTGCATCTGTGGAAGTCCAATGCTATTGGGGAATCTGTACCGGCAAATCCATACCTTGGGGGACTTGTATATCTTCTGTGTTCGGAAAGTTTAAAAAGTGTGTATATATTTGTGAGCCAAAATCACTGAGGAATTGTGTACCAATTTGCAAATATAAATATTAATTCAATTCTGATTTATTGGATTTTTAATATTATTAATTTCTGAATTCAATTAATTTTTTTTTAAACAAAATATTTTGGGTAAAAGAAAGGTACGTCTTTAATACCTCAGTGGGCTTTGGCTCAAAAAATATAGACCTCTCAATCTGTTAGAAAACAGAAAGTATGCGAGACCTCCAAAATATGGATTTGCCGGCAGTGATCCCAAGGAGTATTAGTATTCTGTACATGCAACATTAAAATGGACTCGATAATTATTTTTGAAAACCATTGTACATGTACCATACCAATTTTGAAGGTCAAAGGTTGAACCAGTTTGGAATTTTTGAAAAGTATAAAATTTCATAAATTGAAAAATTCCAAACTGGTTCAACTATTGCTCTTCAAGATTGGTATGGTACATGTACAATGGTTTTTGAAAATAATTATCGAGTCCATTTTAATATTTTTATTACAGAATACCAATACCCCTTAGGATCACTGCCGGCAAATCCATACTTTGGGAGTCTGGTATATATTCTCTCTTCTGGATCACTAAAAGATCTATATATTTATTAACTTAAATGCATTGAGGTATGGAATCCCTAATTTTTATGCACAAAAAATGTTTCACAAAACATAAATCAAACAAATTAAGGAATTCGAATTAAAAGAATGGATCAAATCAAAATTAAATCACTGCCTACTCCTGTAATTAGGCACACAATCCCTCAGTGAGATTCTGCTCATAAATCTGTAGTTCATTTAATCCTTCAGAGTGCAGAAGAGATACGAAACTCACAAAGTAAGGATTAGCGTGCAGTGAATCTAAGGAGTATTAACATTCTGTACAAATAATATTAAAACAGACTCGATAATTATTTTATAAAAGTATGTCATATGTACCATACCAATTTTGAAGATCAATGGTTCAACCAGTTTGGAATTTTTCAAGTTTGAAAATTTATACTTTTAAAAAATTCCAAACTGGTTCAACCATTGAACTTCAAAATTCGTATGGTTAATGTGACATTGTTTTCTAAAATAATCATCCAGTCCATTTTCATATTTTTAGTACAGAATACAAATATCCCTCAGGATCACTGCCGGCAAATCTATACTTTGCAGGTCTCGTATCTCTTCTGCACAATGAAAGATCAAATGATCTACAGATTTATGAACTGAATTCTACTAAGGGATTGTGTGCCTAATTTTTATGCACAAACAATAATCATAATTGCTTTTCCGTCCTTTTTGTGGTGTCCTTGTAAATCACCTGGAATTTCTGCAGACCTCCCGGAATCCCTGAAGTCCAAGCTGGTAGCAAACTTCGTAGACCAGGAACCAAGCTTCTTCTTGATGTTTGTTTTCGAACCTGGAAGCACAATGAAATTAGTTTTTTTGAATAATTAAAAAAATGAAAAAAAATGTGCTGTAATGAGTAAATAAATATCATATTATTATTATGAATATACGTTTAGGATCATAATTTAAAATAATTTTAATTTGAAACGATTGGTTTTTACCTGAAAGAAGTATGCTGCAGTGAGTTGACGTTGCCTCTGTAGAGCCCTCAAGATTTTGTGAAATATTTAGATGACCTGTAAGTACAATTGTATTAGTTTGCGCACTATAATAACTGAAGTTAGTAAAAAAAACAATGTAATTAAACCTGTAAAAGTAAAATGAACGTTTATTATAGAATTATTAATAATATTAGGTTAATTGTTCACTGATTATTTACCTGAAAGAAACTGCGCTGCAGTGGGTTAACGTTGGTCCTCCTCCTCCTTGATTCTCGGATGACCATAAACAAATTTTTTAAAATGGAATTAGAAAATGACTGACAGAAAGCTAATTGAAAGATAAAAAAAAGTTAAATTAGAAAAATAATGAGCAGAAATGGATGAGAAAATAAGAATAATATATGAATAGATTAAAAAAAACTTATGGATCTTAATTCCCAGCAAGCAAGAAGTCAACTGCTTCTGGCCTGCTTCAGCCTCGAGGTGGAGGAAGTAGGCGAAGTCCAGGTCGAACTGCAGTTTTCCCTCTTATATGCTGCTTGGAAAATCTTAAAACGAAGATAATAAACGCCTTTATTAGCTTCACAATAAAACAGCATAGATGCACAGTTCAGCCTGATAGGTTATGTTAAGGCAGGCATGTTTTCTTTGACTATAATTATCTTTTTTTTACTCACCAAAATTAACAGCTACTACTAACAAACAACACAAAACTGTAAAACACTAATGAGAAACACCGAATAATTATTGGGAATCAACTATTATTCAGATGCAAAGAGTTTCGGAATGATCGTGCAAGCCGCTCAAAGCCGAATGATCGCTGTCACTTCGCATCGAATCGGCTGATCGAATTCTAAGAAATGTAAACACGTGGTAATGCCATGTGCAACATCTCAATCGTATCGAATGCTTCTGCTAATAGCGATTAAATTATTATTAAATCTGCTAATAAATTAAATTTAAATTTTATTTTAAACATTTATAACTATATATGTTATAGTTATAAATATTAATTGTTGTTTAAAACTTACAACATTATTATAATAAATAATAATAAAATTCCAAATAAAATAAAATTATATTAAATTATATTGTATTAAATTATACTATGTTAATAAATTATATTAAATTAAATTATATATTTAAAAGTATCTCATTTTTTTTTAATTTTCATTCAGCACGGTGGCAACACGTCGTGCTAGCATGGTGCGCTCGATCAAGCGATCCAGCGAGGGCGATCGGTCGGTCGCGATCGCTGTCATCCTTGCAGCAGACCGCTAGCACACTATGCCGCACAGTATGCCCATGAGCGGCACACCGTGCACCCTTAATGCTCGGCACTGCGATAGCACAAGGGTGGCACGCTGTGTCGCACAGTATGCCTTCAGAGCGACGTACGTGCCATCCTTAGAGTACGGCACTGCCACGGCACAAGGGCGGCATGCGTGCTGGCCCAAAAATCAACTTTTATGCCAACTTTGCGAGAGGGCACTGAGAGGGCAGAGCGCCACCCCTTTGTGCAGCATAGCGGCAGCACGACGTGCTCTAGGTGTGTTAGTACGCAGCAAGCACCGGGACGACACGTCGTGCTGAACAAAGAAATTTTTGAAAGCCGACTGAAAATGGCGGCATTGGAACGTCACAGAGACAGCATTTCGTGCCGCACAGAAATGCTCTGTAAACGCGGCATGTGTTGCTATTTGGGATATTAATGTGTATTGTATCTGTGCAGTTTATATATGCAGACGAGCGGATTAGCTGCGGCTCCTAAGGTGTATTTACATTTTAATTTTAATTTTTTCTATGTACAATACACACGTAGTGTTAAAGAAAAGAAAAAGTATCTCATATATACATTATTAACACATCATGATACAATAAATTAGTAGTGAAGTGATTTTATTTTCAAACATATCAAGAGGCGTGGTTATGTTAAGACATCTCACAAACATAACGAAAAGGCTAGAATTAGATAAGTACTTAGTTTTACTTTTTTTCGTACATAATATAATGAAAGATTTTGTGAACTGATTCTTTGTTAAAATGTTCTCTTTTATTTTTCAGGTTTTACTGGAAGGCAAACAACTATCAGATTATAAACAATTTTCTTGGTATGTGAGAAGTTAGTGAAAGTGTTGTGTTTTTTTAAGTATCATTGAAAGTTTTGTTATTTTTCTATAAGTTCAGAAGACAAGTGGTTCCAGATGTAACGAGACTTTTCTCAATGGAAAAGCATGTTTTACTTAGTATACGGTATAAAGAGAACTTGTGATGGCATACAATTTTACAAGCGAAGAATTCTTACATGACATTATTACATGACAAATGTGCCCATAATATGTAGTAATATCATGTTTGATTAAAATTATTATGTAATTTAACAAGATTATTTCGCATCATGAAAACTTTTTCATTTATTTATGGAAGCTACGAGCGGATGTACAATCTACTCTACTTAGTAATTCAGTAATTGTATTGCTATCCTTATTTCATTAAAAATCTATGTCCAGGACGATTATATACAATTATATATGAGATTTAAATTATGTTGATTTACATACATTTAAAAAAAAACAGGAACAAATTCTATCATGTAGAACGCAATTTTTTGACGGAAAAACTTGCCGCCCCGTCCTATCATAGATAACGATGTATACCATCTTTAAATTATGCAAGGTTAACCAAATTAACTTGTTAATGAAACACCATTAAAAAATCTCTGAATCGATTTTTCATTCTATATGTTTATTTTGTCATTCATTCTATATGTTAATTTTTATTTTGTCTGTATGAATGTTAATAGAAATTTTGTTTTGTCTGCATAAGTGTTATTAAGAGTTTTTTTTTACATTAAGGTTATCAAGAGTTGTAAAATTAATCTTTAATTTTTACATGAAGAAACGAACTTATACTTGCCAGCCTTTTACCTTGGAAAGGTTTGTTTGGGTAAAATACTTCTAAACATTGTGTCATAATCGCGCATTCTAGCCATATTTTAGTTCTTCCCAAGTCAACAGTAAACTCGAGAATGAAAACGAATGGTCTAGCATCCTAATTTAAAAGCATGAAACTCAGCATCTTGCTCTTTAGGAATGGGTGTACTCCCCCCTCCCACTCTTCAACTGCTTACCATTGGCTGAACAGAAATTGTCGAGCTCTGATTGGTTTAACATAAACTTTTCCCTTTCCCCTCGAAAATTTTCCTCTTTTATTGGTTTGAGAGAAAATCTTCTCTGCCATTGGCTCAAACTCCCCCCCCCCACTACTTCCACCAGCAGCTTTGGGTACAAAAGGGCGAAAATTTTCTTATACAAACCAATTTATTTTTCAGCAGTGTAGAACTTTTGTGACGAAACATGGCTTCAATCGAACTGATTGAACGATCTGTACAAGTCCTTCGCGATAGCTTAAAAAGTATTCATGATCTGAGCAGCAAGGATATTCATTACTGGTTAGATGTGTGCAATTCCGCAATAAAGGAATTGACTGATAAGATAGAGAAATCTAACCTTACGAGAGGAGAGAAACAGAAATGTCAGACTTGCATGATCCACCTGTCCTGCATACAAGTTGAGTTTGAACAAAAACTTCAACAAGGTGGCAGCATAGAAACTATAGAAGCTAGAGTTGTGTGGCGTGATGAGGACTCAGCATTTCAAAATCGTATAAGATCTGGAGTAATAATAAATATAGAGCACAATGATATTAAAAGTTTTATGATAGATGCAGAACAGATTTTTAAAGAAAAAGTACAAGAAAGCATAAATGATTATATCAATGTAAAAGTTAATTCTGATTTCATTTCAGAATTTTCTATGCAGAAGAACGGAGAGAAAATGGTAGATATAAAATACTTTACTACCGAAAGTTCTGCAATTTATACATCATCAAACTTAGAAGAATGGCTTAAAGAGCATATCAAAGATCCGATTCTTACACAATTAGAAGAATTTCAAGAAAAGGATTCTGGATGGACTTTAAAGAGTATTATAAGTTTATGTATAATAACAAAAATATATACACCACTTAGAGGAAACTCATACATTCAACTTCCAAAATTTATAGAAGTGAAAAGCATGTACCAATGTTCACAACAATGATAATCAATGCTTTAAGTATGCCATACTTTCAGCGTTATATCCTTGTGCAACGAATGCCCATAGATTAAGTTATTACCTCGCTCATAAAAATAAGCTTAACTTTGGTGATATAGAATTTCCAGTTAAAGTAAAAAATGTTTCAAAATTTGAAAAGCTTAATAATAATATTTCTGTGAACGTGTATATGCTTAGGATGTATGGTCAGAAACATGAAGTGTGACCTTGTTACATTACAACCGAAAAAAGGAGAATCATGTAAATCTCCTTCTTATTCAAGAATTTTATATAAACGAACATGATGAAAAAAATCATGGTGAAGAAGAAGAAAGACTGCCTCAGTTTCATTATGTGTGGATAAAAAGCATGTCACGACTTTGAAAATTTCAAGTTTCAAAATCTAATAAAAAATCTTATCATTGTGACAGATGTTTACAAATATTTTATAGTGAAGAGGGATTGGAAAATCATGAAAATGATTGTAAAAATATAAATACTTGTAGAATAAATTTACCTGACTCTAAGAACAATATTCTTAAATTTGAAGATTATAAAAAAAGTGAAAAAGTGCCGTTTGTAATCTATGCAGATTTTGAATGCTTATTGAAACCAACTGAAAATGAGAATGCTTTTCAACTTCATGAAGCATACAGTATAGGATATTATATAAAATGTAGCTATGAGGACAAGTTATCTGGCTACAGATCATACAGACAAAATCATTCTGATGAAGAAACAGCTGCAGAATGGTTTGTTAAGGAACTGAAATCAATTGCAGAAAAAATTGAACAACTCTTGTAACGTGGAATTTGCCTCGCCCGCTCGAGGATTCCAGTTAGTGTACAAAAATAATTTATTTAACGGCTGCTTCTTACTCTCGGAGTCCAGAGTCCTGAAAAAACGGAAAACGGGTACACGCAGGGAAATTTTGGTAGCAATAAGGCTGATGAGATAAATAATAAAACAAAGAAAATTAGAATTAACACATAAACTCAAATATATTATAAATCCCCTGTTACACATTCATGAAGGCAAACATATCAATTATGATTTTAAGTAAAACATGGGCCAGCGGCCGAATAACTAAATCCACGGTAACTGGTTCTGGAGTTGCTAGAAAAAGGAAAGGGCCGCGAAATTCCTCTACGGTGACTCTATATTTACGGTTCAACAAAAAGGACGACGGCCAATTTCCAACTGAAAACCCGAAATTATCTATCGAATCTGTGAAAGAGGAAAATTGCCACTACCTAATATTTCTCAACTACAAACCACCAGAAGAAAATACGTATAAATATTTATATTAATATCTTACCACCATTTTCACCAATAAAAGAACAAAAACCCAAATAATGCCACCAAGCCTCCAACAAAATCCAGATTGTAACTCCACGGATCCGGGAATCAAAAATCCTCCAATATAGTAAGATGGCGTCGAGAAATTCGCACGAGGTTCTGATTAAGAACCGAATAGAGAAGAAAGACTAATCAGCCAGGTATCCAGGAACAGAGTCAGAGTGCGGACTGCCACCCAAGGCGTCCGCCGACAGAGTGTCTCGGCCGACGCTTTGCTCGAAGAAGGATGCCGCGTTTTTCCCACCCGGCCTCCTTCTTCACGGAAGCGTCGATCTGGCAACCGAATTTTCCAATTGGTCCTAAAAACCTCTAAAATCCGCAATTGGCCTATTTAAACACTACCACCAATCCATTATCTATCTATGAATTTCCCCAGCGCCCTCTTTTTCTATCTCTAATTTTTCCATTGGCCGATTAATCAATCATCGGCCTCTATAGCATATATCGATATGCAAATTACGCGCCCGCTTTATTGATCTTTATCAATCAATCCATGAGAATAGCCGTGAGGTAGCTCCCTCTACGGATAACTAGCCAGGTGCGCAACATTTGAAAAAACCACAATCATCCTCAAATAAACCATAGGCTACATATATCGAGTCCTCGAAGATTCCTAGCCCATATATTCCTCTATACACCTCTATGACGTCCGCAAGTCAACATCAAGTCAACTCTGAGCGCTCCAAACGCCGTCAACTTCGCGCCACTATATTCATCTCTCTCTCTCTCTCAAGTTCGCACTCACTCGATTCCCACTCTCGCCAAATGTCTCTCTCCCGCGCGCGCCGACTCTCTCTCCCTCTCTCTCTCACGCTCACACTCGCGCTCTCCCCTCTACGCATCGCCGCATGCATGTAACCGCGTGCGCGCGGCCGCCGGCTCGCTTCCTGCCATCGCACGCGGTCGGTCAGAGGCAACTCCTGCGAGCGCCACCGAGCGCTGGCTCCGCTCTAGGAGCTGTCAATTCGCCTAGAGTGAGTCAGCTGGCTGCGTTAAATAATCACGACGCAGCAATATTTATTGCTACGTCGCACTCTATAAAAATCCAAAGCCAATGAAACTTACAGATCTGGAAGAATTATCTTTTCGGAGGTCAACCAATTGTCATATTTATCGGAAACCTATTCAACCAGATCAACTAGCAGTACGAGATCATTGTCATCTCACAGGACGGTAAGCTTTTTTTAATGTGATATATATAGAAAAAATGAAATAATTTCTTTACTCAAAAGCATACTTTTTCTTTAGTTTCAGAAGTGCAGCTCATAATTCTTGTAATTTGAATTACCAGAACTCAAGATTTATTCCAGTAATTTTTCATAATCTTAATTATGATACTCATTTCATTTTGAAGGAGATTGCTACTTCTTCATTACTGAAAGGACGAGTCAGCCTAATACCACATAATAAGGAAAAATATATTTCATTTACAAAATATATGGATGAAAGTGATATTAGTTTTAGATTTATAGATTCATGGCGTTTTCTACCATCATCATTGGAGAAACTTGCGTCATATCTGGAAAACGTACCGATAGCAGTTACGGAATTTCAATTAGATGGTTATTCAGATGAAAATATTGATCTCCTCAGAAGAAAAGGTGTATTTCCTTACGACTTTGTAGATGGATTAGATAAACTAACTGCTACAAGACTGCCAGAAAAGGATGATTTTTATAACAAGCTTACAGATTCTCATATTGCAGAAGAGGACTATTATCACGCTCGTAAAGTATGGCGAAAATTTAATATCTCAACTTTAGGAGAGTATTCAGATCTCTATTTAAAAACAGATGTACTGCTACTAGCTGACGTCTTTGAAAGTTTTAGAGAAACATCTATTAGTGCCTATGGATTATGTCCAGCTCATTTTTATACTACACCTGGATTAACATTTTCAGCCGCACTTAAAATGACAAAGGTAGAATTAGAACTTCTTACGGATATCGATATGCTGATGTTCATCGAATCAGGTATTCGAGGTGGAATCAGTCAGTGTTGTAATCGATATGGTAAGGCGAACAATCCGTACATGGGTTCTTCTTATGATAATACTCAAAAAACAAAGACGCTATTATATTTTGATATTAATAATCTTTATGGATGGGCAATGGTACAACATTTGCCAGTTGGAAAATTTGAGTGGATAAAATATGAGTCGAATCCAAACTTTTTTAATGAATCAGCAGATTCAGATGCAGGTTATTTTGCTGAAGTGGACTTAGAGTATCCTGAAGAAATACACGATGATCATCAAGATTTACCGTTTTATGCAGAACACCAAACACCACCTGGTTCAAAGCAGAAGAAACTGCTAACTACATTAAATGACAAGACAAGATATGTCATTCATTATCGAGCTCTAAAACAAGCTTTAGATAATGGACTTCATTTAAAAAAGGTGCATAGACTTTTAAGATTTGAGCAAAAGGCATGGCTCAAACCTTATGTGGAACTAAACACAGAGAAGAGAAAGCAAACCAAAAATGAATTTGAAAAACTCTTCTATAAATTACTTACAAACGCTGTCTATGGTAAGTGTATCGAACGAGAGCGATCTCGCGTAGATGTACGATTGGTTAATAAATTTACAGGTAGATATGGAGCAGAAGCACGAATAGCTCAACCAAATTTCCATAGCTGTGCTATTTTTGATGAAAATTTGGTAGCTATTCAGATAAAAAGAACGAGTATTACTATAAAGAAGCCAATATATGTTGGACTTTGCATCCTAGATTTATCGAAGACACTACTTTATGAGTTCCACTACTCATATATGAAACAGCGAGTGGGAAAAAAATGCAAACTCCTCTATACAGATGCGGATAGTTTGATTTATCAAGTAGAAGATTTTGATATGTATCAAATAATGAAACAAGATATTCATAGATTTGATACATCAGATTACGATAATAATCAATTTGGCATTCCTCGTGCAAATAAAAAAGTGCTTGGACTCGTGAAAGACGAATGCTCTGGAAAAATTAAGAAGTAAAATGTATAGTATTTTAGTTGATGGTGGAGCAATAATAAAGAAAGCTAAAGGTATCAAATCCTATGTTGTAAGGAAAACCATTACATTTGAAGACTATCGAGGATGTCTTTTAGATGAAAATATTATACAACGAGAGCAATTCAATATACGATCAAAATTGCATATAGTTCACACTCAAAAACAGAAAAAAATTGCTCTAAGTCCTTATGACCATAAAAGGTATTTATTGCCTCACAGTACAGATACTTTGCCATGGGGGCATTATAGAATAATGGAAGATCAGATGTCGCTAGCTGCAAGTCAACTGGAGGGGGAAGCAATGACTGTTGCATTACAAGTGGAAGCAGAGAAGGGGAATCTGGTAGCCTGGGGAATCTGGTTGCATTAATTTTATTGTGTTCTAGTTTTATAGGATCTTCTATTGAAACTTTAATTGTACTAAATTTTCTGTTTACACCAATTTTCTTGCTGAACAGTTTTTGTAAAGTGTCAAGGGTGACTGCATCATTAGGCTTACTGAGAGAAGCGAGGTTGTACAATCTTTTATTTTGTAAATCAAAATTACCATCTGATGTAAAATTGAAACCAATACCTGCACGACCGCGAGCTACCTCTTGCGGTCGCTCAAGTGTACGTCCAAACACCTCGAGACTCATGATACAAATGATTTAAAAAATTCGTATGCATCAATATACATGCCTTGCTTCACGTAACTCCTCAATAATTGATTGGATTTCATTGACGTGATTATTATTTCCAGCAGATTGTTCGGCAATCAGCAAGGGAAGGCGCTCAAGAAGCTCGTTTGGATCATCCCAGTAAATTAGATCAATAGAAGATGATTTTTTAGCTATTTTATATTTAGGTAGGAGACCTTCTTCACTGATGGATTTCTGTTTGCGCATAGAGCTACGGAACGTAGGCGATATAACATTTTTATATTTTCTACTCCTTGAAGTACGAATAGATCCAGTTTTGCTGTATTTTTGTCGATGAGCATTCGATACTTCCAGAATTTTGCGATAATTTTTACGATCTGCATCGTTTATTTTATTTGCATCTGGTTGTCTGATAAAGAGTAGTTCCATTAGTCCATCACTTTTAGGATAACTTTCGTTATTCACTCTTATGGTATTATTATCTAACTCAATGTCTACATTACCAATCATATATCTTCCATTTTCATTCCTAACTCCATATATATTATCTAAATTGCTGAGGCTTGTATTCAGTAAAAGTCAGTTGACTGAGTTTGATCGCGCAAAGATTTAAACGTAGAATTTAAAATTGTGCCATCTAATGAAGCAAACTCATCATCGTCATTATCATCATCATCGTTATATGTAGAACCTGATTGATTAATGTCATGAACTATGTAACTTGATTTACCAAGCTTCATTCCTTTTTTCTGGTATTTACTTGATCTATTCATATCAGCATTCGAAGGTCCATTACTTTCGGTTCTCGAATCGATGAGCTTTTCAAGTGGAGTAATGACAGGTTTCAATGTTTCACCTATTACTTTTTGAAAATCATCTCTCTCTTGTTTTAATAAAACATATTTTTGTTTAATAGCTTTACGAGCTCGCACGAGCTCATTGAGAATATTCTTTTCTTTCTGAAACACAGACATGCTGACAAGCTGTTGTTTATAATAGAACTGCGAAGAATGAGATTCACATCTCCTTTTTTATTGCAAAACAATCGAATCCTTTTCTGTATCTGCCGTTATTCATTTCTCTATCCTTGTCAATAACAATGAAACCATACTTATCATTTTTCCAGCATTCTGAACGAAGATTTCGAAATTCAGTCAAAGTTAAATCAGTGTTTACATGATCTTCATATACATGTTTTAAATTAACTTCATCTTGGTGATAAATTACTAGCATGTTAATATTGTCTCTAATGAGATGCTTTGGTATATGAGCGTATGACAAAGATAGAAACTGTCTACGTTTTTATGTCTGCCCATACAGAAAAATGCTCTGACGTTATCTTGCTTCTCACAAGCTACATCATCAAAAATCATGATTGAATTTGGTAATGCTTCATCTGGAGATACTACAGATTCATGTTCACTAAACGGTAGATACGATATGCCTTTAATTGGATCTAAAACTTCTTTGAGAAATTGATACTTGGGTTGATTCAACGATTTAGAGTATACATACACATTTTCAAATCTAAGACCATTCGGATGTGTAATTAGAGCTAATAAACTATTTGTTTTTCCACAGTTCGATGGACCACAAAAAACTGCTCTGATACTATCTGGTAGTAATTCTCCATGCCGCTTCTTTCTCTTCTGTGTTCCAAAATCAAAGTTTGCAATTGGAAGTTTGACTTTCTGCTCAGTAAAATCCATGTTGATGTGACAAACGTAACTTTAAAATTGAGCCTAAAATAATATAAATACATGTTTTATATTGTCCATCTCTCAGTTGTGAATCAGACCTCGAAGAGAGATGATTGTACACAAGTCTCAGAAACGACCGAAAGGTCATGGATTGCTTGATAAAGTAATCAATAACTTACCTATTGAAATGCATCTTCCAGGTTATCAATACTGTGGTCCTGGAACTAAACTAAAAAAGCGAATAAAAAGAGGTGATCCCGGTATAAATCCACTTGATCAGGCATGTAAACAGCACGATATTGATTATTCTAATAAAAATGTTGATCATAAAGTTGCGGACATGAATCTTGCTGCTAAAGCTTGGGAACGTGTTCAAGCTAAAGATGCTAGTCTAGGTGAAAAAGCATCTGCGTTGGCTGTTGCAAGTGCCATGAAATTGAATGCAAAAACTGGAATGGGACTAAAATTCAGTAAGTTAATAACTGCAGCTAAAAAAACATTGAAGCCAAGTAAATGTTCACGCAAGGTTATTCAATCCGCTTTAAAAGGTGCACGACAAGCTGTAAAGAGTGTAGGTGGTAAGAAAAAAGTTAAACTTCCACGTGTTCTACCATTACCATAAAAAATTGGTGGAGTTCTTCCTTTTCTTATACCATTATTTGCAGGACTTAGTGCGATCGGTGCTTTAGCAGGAGGAGCTGCCGGAATAGCTAAAGCAGTCAATGCTGCTAAAAGTGCGCAGAAAGATTATGAAGAAAGTAAAAGACATAATAAAACTATGGAAGCTATTGCTCTTGGCAAAGGTCTCTATCTTAAACCTTATAAAAGCGGAATGGGATTATTTATGAAGCCTCACATTGGATATGGTCAAATTAAAAAAAAACGTCAATTTAATTTTACCAAATCGTCCACTAACTAACTATGATCTCATAAATAATGCTCGTGAAATGAAAATCCCAAATTTTAGAGGTGTTTTCATGAGAAATAATCTACCTTCAAATGGCCCTTGGCATAATGAATCTGCTATTGTTAATTTGGATCATTATCAAAACAAAGGCACACACTGGGTGTGTTATCGAAAAAATGGTTCTAAAGTCATTTACTATGATGGTTTTGGTGATCTTAGACCTCCTATTGAGCTTATGAAGTACTTAAATGTGAAAGAAGTAAAATATAACTATAAAAGATATCAAAATTTTAACACATTTATTTGTGGCCATCTTTGTCTTCGATTCTTAAGCGATTGTCTATAAGAAGGCAATCATTACTGAAATTCATTCATTCTCTTTCAATCAGTCATGGAAGATAGTTTTACATTGAGTCTTTCAGGAAATTCTTCTGTTTTAGAAGCACAATATTTTCCGTCAATAGAACTGACACAGCATAAGAAATACGCTTTGGGATTAGTTGAACTCTTAACATTTGACTCAATTCCCAATGTAGATGAAACAAATAATAAACTTCATATAAAAAACGGAGATACAATAACTATTCCTACTGGAAGTTACGGGGTAGACGCTATTAACAAATTTTTGAATGAATCTTTGAAATCTAAAAAAATTGAATTCAACTTGAAAGCTAACAATAATACTCTGAGAAGTGAAATTAAATGCTGTCATCCACTAGATTTTACGCCTAATAATTCTATAGATCGTCTTCTTGGTTTTGCTCCACGCATTCTCAAAGAAAAAATCAATCATAATTCTGATTTACCAGTAAAAATATTGAAGATAAATGCACTCAGAGTAGAGTGCAACATTACGGCTGGTGCATACATCAATAACAAAAAGGTACACACAATCCACGAATTCTTCCCCAGAGTACCTCCAGGATTCAAAATCGTAGAAGTTCCGTCTCGTGTCATTTATCTTCCACTCAGTGTTGAGTGCATAGATAATCTTCAAATTCGAATCGTGGATCAAGACGGACACTTGGTTAATTTTCGAGGAGAGGAAATTACTATTAGACTTCACATCAAAGCGATATAATGGGTATTGTTTTCAATTCTAACGTGCACATAAGACAACCACAATGTCAAACATCCATCAGTCGACAAAAGAAAGTCAAACCGTTAACACGGCGGAGCGTACAGTTATTCAAAAGCATAGGACTAAAAGTTCGTGGAAAAAAATAAGATTATCTGTCAAATGTGTAACTATGTGCATAAACCATAATCCTATTTATAAGACTGAATGTGCATTACACAATGTTAAACTAATGAAAATGTTTTATCAGTCATACAAAGATTGGGAAGAAAAAAAAAATTAAATAAAAAAATAAAAAAAGATAAGTAGAAAAAGCTATAGGCAAACTGGAACAAAAGAGGGGGAAGTAATTCCCCTCTCTTCTTACGGGTTCTGGCTTTGAAAGAGGGGCAGTGCATGCCAGAACCCGTAGGTATACTGGAACAACAAGGGAGGGGATCCACTGTTTCAGTATACTGTAGGCATACTGGAACAGCAAGGGAGGGGATCCACTGTTCCAGTATACTGTAGGCGTACTGGAACAGAAAAGAGAGGGGATCCATTGTTCCAGAACGCCTATGTTCCAGAATGCCTATAGCCTATCTACTTACAGGCTCTGCACTAGAGATGAGAGAGCCTTACCGAGGAGTTCACTCTGACAGCTGGGACGAAACGCCAACAGAGAGAAATTTATATTTCTCTCTTTTATTTTTTTAGGCCTGGCTGCATACAGATCTCCATTGTGAGAATATGCAGTGCAGAGCCTGTATTCAAAAATCAATTTTTACTCGAGGAGAGCGATAGAGTCATTTTATTCTATATGCTATACTTTCGAGTGATAGAGTCGCATACCATCAAGGGGCGCGGTAGCGCCACGATGGCAAGTATAAGGTACGACAGTCCGTACGCCGCCGTCGGGCGCAAGCCAGACGACCCTTATATACTTTAAACTTGCCCTGTTGGAACCTTGGCGTACGATTTTCTTCGGACTAAGAGCATTGTTTCGTAAATATAAGCACTTAAATGAAAGCTTTCGACAAAACATACAAAATCACATCAGGGTCATATTTTGCATAATAGCGTCTATCAAAAGTTATTGTACAGTGAAAGTTCGGGCTGGTCAATTCTTCTCGAGAGAGAACACTGAACAATTAATGTAATTCCGGTTACGTCAGTACTACGTACTTCCGTATTATATAGATCATCATGCATCATATAGATATACTTATACATGCTGCGCAAATGCAGACGATCTTTCAGGATGAAGCAGTGTTTACATACAATCATAAAATAATCAACGTGTTTAATTAACAGTTTCTCATTAAATGTTATAAAAAGTAGTACTAACTATTTAACCCAATTAGATATTTTAATTATAACAGTAAAATTTAATTAAGTCGATAAGTCGAGTATGTATTAATAATGGATTACAATAACATAAACATGAATAACAGAATTTTATTAGATAAGTATTCAGTTTTATTTTGAAATCTATCAGTACAATAAAAATAAACTTTTAGTAAAATGATTCTTTGTTTAAAAGTTTTTATTTTTTTTCAGATATTTTCTGTTTCCATTGAGAGCTTACACAACTATCAAGTTGTATAGCAAGGGAATTTATGTGACCATCTATTTTTGCAAGTTTCTTACAGGAGGATATACGCTAAACATCATTGGTGAATATTGAAAAAAAATGAAAAGGCTTCTGTGTGTGATCTAAAAAACAACAAATATGTAATATTTTATATCGGTCTCACTTGTATTTATTGGGAAATATTTATAACAGACAATAATTGATAATTAACCAGCAAAAAGGAGGTTCCTGTGACAAAGTGAAATTAAAGCAGTATTTTCAGTCAAGAAAGTATGAAAATAGCTGGAATATCTGTCAAGATGAGACCAGCCAAAAGGAGGTTCCTGTGATGAAGTGAATATTTTGAGTGCAGCAAGTTTATAATGTCATATACTAGACGATAGCTGGATATCTCAAGTTTAGACCAGCAAAAAGAAGGTTCCTGTGACAAACTGGAATTAGTGAAGTGGATGACTATTTTGATTCAAGAATTATTTATAAGACATGCTGGAAGAATTCAATTGTCAAGAATAATAAATATATCCATTTAATAATGGATCAGTCAATATAAGAACTATAACAACATTTATCAAGTATAATAAAATGATTTTATGTTTACAAAGTGTTTCTGTGATAACATTTATTACAGTTACGTATTAATAAAATTTATGTTTACAAAGTATTTCTTTCATAACATTTAATATAGTTACGTATTAATAAAATGTTTATAAGAAATGATGGAAGAACTCAATTCACAAGAATAGCTAGAATATCTATCAAGATGAGACCAGCCAAAAGAAAGTTCCTGTGAAGAAGTGAATTTTGAGTCAAGAAAGTTTATAATGACATGTACTAGACGATAGCTGGATATCTCAAGTTTAGACCAGCAAAAAGAAAGTTCCTGTGACGAAGTGGAATTAGTGAAGTAAAAAACTATTTTGATTCAAGAATTATTTATAAGACATGCTGGAAGAACACAATTGTCAAGAATAATAAATATATCCATTTAATAATGGATCAGACAATATATAAATTGTAACAACTTTTATCCAGTGTAATCAAATTTTATGTTTACAAAGTGTTTCTGACGTGACATTTATTATGGTTACGTATTCATAAATTATTTATCAGAAATGCCGGAAGAACTAGATTGACAAGAATAGATGGAATATCTATCAAGTTTAGTCCATCAAAAAGAAGGTTCCTGTGAGGAAGTGGAATTAGTGAAGTATTTTCAGTCAAGATAATACTTTCTATCGACCTCACTGTTAATATTTATCAGCACTTACGTATGAACAATATATTGCTTATTATTAATGGTAACATATTATCAAACTTGATTGAAGAAAGCTTGAATAGACTTTGATTAATGAATCATTTATAAAAAATGTCCGAAGAACTTAAATGATAAAAATATGTACATATACCTAACAATAATAACATAAACACGACTAACAGGATTCAATTAGATAAGTATTTACTTTTATTTCGACATAAATCAATACAATATAAATTAATTTGTTGTGAACTGATTATTTGTTTAATTATTTTTGTTTATTTCAGATATTTTTTTTCATTTGGAGGTTACACAATGTTGAGGGTAAATAAAAAAATTCAATGAATTTTCCTGTGACAAGCTTATAGTGAATTGAAAGAAGTTTACGCAAGTTTTGCAGTTTTAATATTCAAGATTTATGATTTATGATTACTAAATTTAGAAGTCAAGTGGTTTAAAGTGTGCGTATTGTATTTTCTTCACTTAAGTATTGAAGAAAGTTTTTACAGAACTTCTATTGGGAGGCTATGCAACTGTCATGTTATGAAGGGAAGGAATTCCTGTGAGAAACTAGTGACGTGGAAAATGTTTTTTCAAGATTTATAATTATTATACAAGTTCAGAAGACAAGTGGTTTAGAAGTTTTTCATAATTTTGAGAGAGCAAGTACACTCAGTTTCCAGATGTAACGAGACTTTTCCCAAGGAAAAATCTTGTTTTGTTTTGTATAAGGTAACGAGAACTTATGAGTTGTCAAGCCAAGTGCTCAAAGGGATGGGATAAGAATTTTCAACTTGATAGGGCCCAGTAAAAATTGAATTTTTTAATTTTGAAATTTTTAATTTATGATTATTTCCATAGTACTCAACTGTACCATCTTAAAAGTTCTTATACTATCCCTTTAAGCTGTGGGCTTAACAACTACTCGCATGGTCTATTTGCTTTTTAGAAATCAGAACATGTATTTCCATTGAGAAAAGAGACGCTCAACCCATATTCTGGAAACAGACTATATTTTGGGCACTCTGAAAATTGAAAACAACCAAGTTATCATTAAACACACCAATCAGAGGGATATCATGAGAAATTTCAAGTTTATCGTATCAACTAATTTTAAAATAATTATCATACAAGGCCTTCAAAATTGAACAGCTCAAAATTAGTCTAGACGATTAACTTGAAATGTCTGATGCTATCCCTCTGATTGATTTGCTTAAAGAAAAATTAGTTATTCTCAATTTTGAGATAGCAAAATGTGTACTCAGTTTCCAAGTCTTGGATGTAACGAGTCTTTTCCCAAGGGAAATGCATGTTTTTCTTTGTAAAAGGTAACCAAAACTTATGAGTTATCAAGCCTGTCACTCAGACGGATAGTATGAGAATTTTCAAGTTAAAACGGCTTAGCAAAATTTGAATTTTTTAATTTTGAAATTTCTAATCTCCGATTATCTTAATACTGCTCATCTATACAATCTTCAAAATTTTTATACTATCTCTCTAAGCTGTGGGCTACACCACTTGTATGGTCTTTTTACCTTTTAGAAATCAAAACATGTATTTCCATTGAGAAAAGTGACGCACAACCCATATTCTGGAAACTGCTTGTACTTTGGGCACTCTGAAAATTGAAAATAACTAAATTTTCATTATAAATACCAATCAGAGGGATATCATGAGAAATTTCAAGTTTATCGTATCAATCAATTTTGAAATAATTATCATATAAGGCATTCAAAATTGAACAGCTCAAAATTGGTCTAGACGATTTTCAAGTAGATATACCTAAAAATTTAGACACTAAAGGCGTGAAGTCGACAGTGTAATTATTTATGTGAAAGTCAAAATTATAAGTTCATAGACAAGGTTGCATATATTTCATGCAAGAACGTTTCTATTTTGCCATGTACAAGCTAGTGAAAGTGTTGTATTTTCATCGTGTAAGTTCGAAGAAATAATGTACACAAATTTTGGATTTTATGTTTATTTTTCTGTATATTACTTACAGTGATAAATAAGGCTGATTCAGTAAAGTCTGCTGTTTATAAATTTCTTTTTTACGACAAGTTCATCGGATCACTTATAACAGAGAAACAATAATTTATTTTAAAACAAAGAATCATGTTCTATTATCATAAAGTTAATTTATTTAATGGTAATTAAAATATACGTATCTGACTGAGTGAAATTCATTGATACTATTTTGATCCTAATGCCATCTTATCTGTAAATGCATTTTTTCACTTGAAACATTTTGCAGGTTCTAGATTAAACGTTATTGCACACGCGTAGTATGAGTTTTAGGGGTTTTTAATGCAACTTGAATAATAGAATTTGTGATAAACTTGGAGTTCCACGGGGAGGTTATAAACTAGCAGAAACCAATAGTAGACTAGTACTTCAGGTTAGACATAGTTATAGTACGAATGTGGGTTGGCAACAAGTTATGGGGATATAGGAGCTATGAAGTATTAGTCTACTGTTGGTTTCTGCTAGATTATAACCTTCGTGTGGATCTCCAAGTTTATTATAAACTATATTTTTTGAGTCGCGTTAAAAACTCCTAAAACTAATACTACGCGTTGGATATTTCTTTTTTGAAGAATAATGATCCAAAAATAACTATTTGCTGTACAGACGGTGTCGAAAAAGTAATTATTATTGCAATAATACACAAGCATATATGTACATTAATTTTTTAAATTTATAACTTATTTAGTTGATGTTAATGATTATTTGTAATTTAGGGATTATGTATCATTTTAAAGTAGTGAAATCTTCTCGCACCCCCCCCCCCCCAAATAAACCTTTTGAAAAGGTAAAAGGCTGGCAAGTATAAGGTCGTTTCTTCCTATGTAAGAATTAAACATTAATTTTATAACTTTTGATAACCTTAATGTCACAAAAATTCTAAGAGTTTACTCTATCTATACGGTTATTTCATTGTTTTAATCAAAGATAATTTTCGATCTCACAATTTGGTTCGCTTATATGGTAAAAATTCAAATCTATCTATCGATGAAAATATTAACGAGTAAATATCTTCACGTTAAGGGTTTCTTGGTCAGACTACCACTTCTTTAGTGTTACTTCTCCTATATCTTCGAATTTACATAAATTTCAATTTTAATTTTACCAAAAGAAAGTTATGATATCAATAAATAAATTGACTAGTTCTGTTATAAAAAGAAATCGATTTAAAATAAATAAATAAGCGTTTAAAAGGGGGAGGATTATAAATATATATGTATTTATATAAGCACTTGACCAAATTGCAGTATGTGAAAAGGTACAGTCAGGTACAATTAAAACTTTGAATAATTGCCACTGCTGCCACCTTCTGCGCATTCTAGCTGACGTTTGGTGGCCGATCACGATGATGCCGTATTTACCGTGGCAGATTAGGCCACCATTCTTCCGGTAAATTGGGCGTTGCGTGATGGGTCACAAACATGCGCAGAACGTAGCGCCAATATGTTATTATTCAAAGTTTCATTTTAACCCTATGGTATCTGTAATAGAATAGTATGATGTTCTTATATGCCATTATCACATGACAAATGTGCCCATAATATATGGTAATATCATGTTTGTCTAAAATTATTATGTAATTTCACAAGATTGTTTCGCATCATGAAAACTTTGTCTTTTATATATGGAAGCAACGAGCGGATGTACAATCTACTCTGCTTAGTAATTCAGTAAATGTGTTGCTATCCTTATTTCATTAAAAATCTATGTCGAGGACGATTAGATACAATTATATATGGGATTTAAATTCTGTTGATTTACATTCATTTAAAAAAAACAGGAACAAATTCTATCATGTTGAACGAAATTTTTTTTACGGAAAAACTTGCCGTCCCGTCCTATCATAGATAATCGATGAACTACTAAATGTCAGTGTAATTAAAATTATCATAAAATGTTTCATATAGTTAATTTATCGTCTTATTATCCTATAATGGGTATTACTCAAAACATTAGATTAAAATGGGAGAACGATGGCCTCAAATAATAATAATAGGAATTCCATGTTTTAATTAAGTAAAGATTTAAAACTAAAAGCGGTAAACTACATAAATATTAATTTAAAATTTTTAAGCTTGATATATTTTCCAACTTGAGTCATAGAAATTTATTTTATAAAATTTTTTTAATAGTAATTAATAGTTACAATTATTTTTAATCAACTTCCTGTAATCTAACGATAATAATAACTGAATTTTGTAAAACATACATACAAATAACCAAAAATTGAGCCTAGAATGATTACAAGACTAAGTGTGAATTCTTATCAAATATTGGTTAAGAACAGTAATAACTACATATAGAATGAAAAATCGACTAAGAGATTTTCTGCGTCTGCAAAGAGAAATATGTTACTTTTCGAAATCGGAATTCAGAATTAAGTCAGTTAGCGTTTTGCTTTCTCAAAGAGAAAGCTTTGTAACGGTGCAAATTTTCAAATCGATAATTTTCATGAATTCTTAGGTTTTGAGTCTTCCTGAGTCCGAAAAACGTGTTTTTGAAAATTGTACGGATGTGTGTATGTATGTACGTACGTACGTTCGTATGTATGTGCCAAAAATTGTATTCACCATAACTCTCAAACGGATCGATATATCGAGCTCGAATTTTGTGGCCATGTTATGGCACTTCTAACTTAGATCTGATTAAAAATTTTGGAGGCGATTGATGGTTTATTAGAGCTTCTCTGGAATTTACATTAACTTTCGAAAATGAGATATTTTCAAAAAAATTCATTTTTCAGCAATTGTTGCCATGAATATACCAAATCTAATGCCAGATTCTGAAAGAGCGTCAAATTTTAGTCAAATTATGTTCGATCTACATGATTCATAAGTAAAATCGAATTTTTATAAGTAAAGTCGGGCTTTCGCTTTCTCAAAGAGAAAGCTTTGTAACGGTGCAAATTTTCAAATCGATAATTTTCATGAATTCTTAGGTTTTGAGTCTTCCTGAGTCCGAAAAACGTGTTTTTGAAAATTGTACGGATGTGTGTATGTATGTACGTACGTACGTACGTTCGTATGTATGTGCCAAAAGTTGTATTCACCATAACTCTCAAACGGATCGATATATCGAGCTCGAATTTTGTGGACATGTTATGGCACTTCTAACTTAGATTTGATTAAAAATTTTGGAGGCGATTGATGGTTTATTAGAGCTTCTCTGGAATTTACATTAACTTTCGAAAATGAGATTTTTTCAAAAAAATGAATATACCAAATCTAATGCCAGATTCTGAAAGAGCGTCAAATTTTAGTCAAATTATGTTCGATCTACATGATTCATAAGTAAAATCGAATTTTTATAAGTAAAGTCGGGCTTTCGCTTTCTCAAAGAGAAAGCTTTGTAACGGTGCAAATTTTCAAATCGATAATTTTCATGAATTCTTAGGTTTTGAGTCTTCCTGAGTCCGAAAAACGTGTTTTTGAAAATTGTACGGATGTGTGTATGTATCTACGTACGTACGTACGTTCGTATGTATGTGCCAAAAATTGTATTCACCATAACTCTCAAACGGATCGATATATCGAGCTCGAATTTTGTGGACATGTTATGGCATTCCTAACTTAGATCTGATTAAAAACCGCTGCTAACTAAGTAGCAGAATGCTTTCTCAAAGGAACATAAGCAGTACAGAATTGGATATACGTAAGGTTTGGCCACGGCTGCGGTTGAGAGTTTGCCTCGATTTTCGTTGCTTTTCGAGACTCGGTCTTCCGCGAGAGCAGCGTGTGTCTTCTCGCCAAAGCAGTGTACGTTGATTGACAAAATCAACTCTATATTGAAAGCTTTTCTGCACAAAAAGTAACGAAAATCCGTGTGCATTCTCGGCCACAGCCCTACGCAATTCTGTCTCGTCGAGAAGCTCGGCCTTCTTGCGAGAGCAGTGTGCATTTAATGACGGGTTATCATCAATATTGAAAGCTTTTTTGCGTGCATAGCAGCAAACTCTCGATCGTACTCACTTCTGCCTCGTCGAGAAGCTCGGCCTTCTCGCGCGAGCAGTGTGCGTTTACTGACCAGTTTTCATCTAAAGCATCGTGAACTCGTGAATTAACGCAATTATAATTGAAGCAAACTCTTAGTCGCGGCCGTACGTACCTATAATCCGATACAAGAACTCGATCTTCTTGCAAGAGTTGTGTATTCTTCCTCGAAAACCAACGAAAATCAAGGCGTATTCCCTGCTGTAACCGTAACGTAACGCAGAGTTGCCTGGCCGAGAATACTCGGTCTTCTCGCGAGAGCATCGTGTTTTAAAAATTAAACTTTTATTAGTCTTCAGTGTGAAAATTTGTTGATCCCTACGTAGGTTATAGACGTGTGTTTCGCCGCGAGTCACCTCGATTTTCACGGCTTTCAAAGCAAAAAGCTCCGAAAATCGAGGTGTATTCGCCGGCAAAGGCACACGCTGCTCTCGCGAGAAGACCGAGTCTCCTCGTCGAAGTAGACGTGTGCGTGGTCGCGAGTCATCTCGATTTTCATAGCTTTCCGCGCAAAAAGCTCCGAAATCGAGGTGTATTCACCGGCAAAGACACACGCTGCTCTCGCGGAAGACCGAGTCTCGAAAAGCAACGAAAATCAAGGCAAACTCTCAACCGCAGCCGTGGCCAAACCTTACGTATATACAATTCTGTACTGCTTATGTTCTTTTGAGAAAGCATTCTGCTACTCAGTTAGCAGCGGTTTTTGATCCTTTGACTCAATCCAGCTAACTTTGATCAATTTTAGCTAGCTATCGCTGCTGTATTATTATCGCACCAGAGTAACATAGGTAAAAATTTATAATCTATTATCAACCTGCAAGAGTTTGTGAGTGCGACCATGCTTTGATATGGTTCACTCATAGCAACATATTCGGCCTGACATGTTGACAAAGCAACGTAGTTTTGCTTATGAGTTTTCCAAGCTACTGTGTCTCCAAAAAACTTTATGACAAACGCTCTATCCCGGCTGCTCAGTGCTCGATGTGACGTGGCGATATTTTGCATCTACATTGATAGCAGATATACTAGGTACGTTCTAGCCCCGGGCGAAATATATGGCGGTACGTTCTGGCCCCGGGCGGAATATATGGAGGGACGTTTTAGCCCCGCTGATGTAAGAGATGGGGAGGGGAGCTAGTGCGGCGGCGGAATATAGGAGGTTCGTCCTAGCCCTGCCGCCTCGGAATATACGGAGGTACGTTCTAGCTCCACTGATGTAAGAGATGGTGAGGGGGGCTAGTGCGGCGGCGGAGTATAGGAGGTTCGTCCAGAGATGACTAGAGAGATTGACAGAGAGCGGGGTTTTCGTACGACAAATTCCGAATGAGCTGCCTCGAGGAAAATACGCACCTCCAGATGTTGCGAAAAGTAAGAGGGCAAAGGGGCTGGGGTAAAAGTTATAAAAACTGATACAAAAAAAGGCCTCAGTTTCGGGCCTCGGTGCAGTTTCCTCCGAGGTTTCCTTTGTCCTGCGCTAATCCCCTTAATGACGGTCAGTTTTGACGCAAGCGAAATGCAAACTTTTTAAAAATGCAAATTTTCGATAATCACATATTTTCGTGAATTCAAAAATTTTGCAACGATTAAAACAAAGTTCGAATTGCAAAAATCGGATAATTCTAAGTTTTATATTTTTAAAGAAAGAATGAAATACATTTGCAAGATATAAAACTTAGAATTATCCGATTTTTGCAATTCGAACTTTGTTTTAATCGTTGCAAAATTTTTGAATTCACGAAAATATGTGATTATCGAAAATTTGCATTTTTAAAAAGTTTGCATTTCGCTTGCGTCAAAACTGACCGTCATTAAGGGGATTAGCGCAGAGACAAAGGAAACCTCGGAGGAATCTGCACCGAGGCCCGAAACTGAGGCCTTTTTTTGTAGCAGTTTTTATAACTTTTACCCCAGCCCCTTTGCCCTCTCAGTTTTCGTAGCATCTGGAGGTACGTATTTTCCTCGAGGCAGCTCGTTCGGAATTTGTCGTACGAAAACCCCGCTCTCTGCCAATTTCTCTAGTCATCTCTGGTTCGTCCTAGCCCTGTCGCCTCGGACGTATACCAGGTTTGTTCTGGCCTCTCCCGTGGTGGGAGAGAGAGCGCAAGAGATGGAACTAGATGCAGCGCTGTGCATAGTAGAATTTTCTTTGATAAAAATATTTTAGCCTCTCTCTGCGAGGGCCGTATTATCAGACGGTATATCGGCTGCCTATCATGCTGTGATTTCTTGTAGAGGCTCGTCTGGCTAATGTGTTTGCTGTTCTTTTATGAAGATGCGTCGAATGCATTTGTCGATAGCAGTACATTTATTTTTCTTTACGGAAGTAAAAAATTTTCTCTTTTTCTGCTGATAAATGCTAATAGGTTTCTCGAAGGTGTCAAAAAAAGGACGTGCGCTCGCAAAAATAGGGCGGTACTTTTAGAATGGGGGGGGGGTGTATAGAGATACTTACGCGAGTTTTTCCAAACACTAGTTTCGTTAGTTTTCGAACGAATATTCTAGCAGCAGCAAGTTTTTTCGTTCTATTATTTTTTTGCTATTATTTTTATTGTGTTATTCTTGCTATAATTTTGCTATAATTTTGCTATAATTTTTATTGGGTTATTCTTCTTTTTATTTAAAAAGATAATTTTTGTATTTACATATGTATATATGCATGCATTGTGTGCGTTTGAATGTGTGTATATGTATATGCTTTTGAATGTGTGTATGCGTATATGCGTGTGCATGCATGTGAGCGTATGTGTAGTGTGTGTATGTGGATGCATGTGTGTGCGTGCGTGTGTGCGTATATGTGTTTGAATGTATGTATGTATTTGAGTATGCATGTGTGCGTGCATTTGAATCTGTATGTATATATGTATATATGCATTCATTGTGGGTGCGTTACTGCGTGTATGTGTATGCTTTTGAATGTATGTATGCATATGTGCGTGTGCATGCATGTGAACATGTGTGTATGTGAGTGTGTGTGTGTATGCATATGCATGTGTATGGGTGTATATGTGTGTGTATGTGTATGTGTATGCATGTATGTGTGTGCATGTGTGTTGGTATATGTTTGGGTATGTATGTCTGTGTGTATGTGTGTGCCTATGTAAGTATGTCTGTGTGTGTGCATATGTTATGAATAAATGTTATAAATAAGTGCGTGCATTTGAATCTCTATGCATATATGTATATATGCATGCATTCTGTGTACGTTTGAATGTGAATATGTGTATGCGTATGTGCGTGTGCATGCATGTGTATTAGGGTGACACAAAAATGCACGTGAGTGCCGAATCCCAATTGCCATAAGCTTAACCGATAGTCCAGAAGCCGACGAGGCCGACCGAGTTTTTATTTTTTCGATTGAACCATTTTTCGAGTTGCCACATTCATTTAAAGTTTGTAATCTGAAATAGCGTAGGGTAAGCAGGTGTTCATACGTTTTTGATTATAACTTACAAACTATTAATGCTATTTCACATTTACCTTCAGTAATCTTCTTACAGCATAGATACCAATAGATTGGAAACAGTTTGGTGTAAAAAAAAATAATAATTAAGAAAGTTAACAGGTGCCGATTTGTTCCAAAATGCTTGATCTTTGGAGGCTTTTTACGGTCACTTCCACTGCTACCAGAAACTTCAAATTTCAACACAGTATTCGTACAATCATGTAAAAGTGATTTCCGAAAAAATTTTGCGGAAAAAGTGTTCAGAACGGCGAGTATTATCAAATAAAAGTAACTACTTCAGTTTCAAAATATAGGTGAAAGTAGTTAATTTTTTTGGGGATAAGCTGACATGATACTTTTAATAAGCCTTGCTGCCTGCAGCGCTAAGAGCGCGACCCATGTTCGACGGCCGTGGTATGTGTCCCAGGAGAAACTGTCGATGCTGGAAATGTGGGTAGAAAAAATTTTTGCACCAAAAACTATGGTGAAAAAATTTATGGAGGTGAAGGGTCCGCTCGGTGGTTGAGCGTGTGCAAGCCATATGTTTTATAAAAAAACGCTGCAGTTATCAGTATCAGTATCAGTAAGTTCCCGGAGGTGATACCGGCGGCCCCTGCCCGGGGACGTGCCGGTTCTGGCACTTAGGTCAAGCCCATTATGCCGTTCCTCCTATACCTTCATCATTTACTGTCAAACATCCCTTAGGACGCCCCTCTCAACCTAACCCAGCCTACTGTCTATGCTCCTCATCATGCTAAGCACCGAACCGAGCTCCAGTGACCTCATAAAAATTGGGTCCGCGAAGGGTACCCCCCACAGCCTGTGCCTCGTATCAACGAACGTCGGGCACCTACCCATGAGGTGCAACGTGGTCTCCTTCTTCGATCCGCACCACCTGCAACCTGCATTCTGTCTTAACCTCATCTTAGTCAGGTGGTAACCCACCCGCCAATGACCCGTCAAAAATCCCACCACCACCCTAAGTCTAGTCCTGTCGGATTTCCGTAAGGTACTCAGCCACTCTTTAGGTGGGTCGACACCCAGCAGACGTTTTGCCTGCGTGATTCCAGGTGCCTCCCTCCATTTCCTAAGCAGCTCCTTCTGGAGCCAGCGTTTTACCGCTCCGTCGACCACGCAGTCAGGTACCGCCACCCTGCAGGGTTTAGCCCTTACCAGGCTGGAGCCCCTGCCCGCCAGTCGGTCTGCTTTTTCATTGCCGATGATGCCCGAGTGCCCCGGCAACCAGACTAGCCTAACCTCTTTCCCTCTCGCCAGCTCCTCTAGAGGTGATGAGGTGCACTGCCTGCACCTCATCACCTCTCTCGAGTCGATGCGGAATGCGTTCAGTGCCAGAAGTGCCGCCTTACTGTCAGAGCATATGGTAATCAACCCATGGTTGGTTCCCTTGTCCCTTATCCAATCGGCACATTCCCTAATGGCCCTAATTTCCGCTTGGAATACGGTCGCGTATGAATCTAGGCTGCAAACCAATTCCTCGGTGCCACCTTTCTTCCACGCTCCCGCTCCAACTCCCTGATCCGTCTTTGACCCGTCCGTGAACCACACCTCACCCACCTTAAGTAGTTCGTGTGTGCCCCCTGCTCATTCCGTTCTCTGCGGTAAATGGACCTTATATGATTTGGCGAAGAGTAATCTCCCCCCCATCCTATCAAATTCCTCCCACTTCTCGCCCTCCGTGACCCTTGCCATTATCTCCTCGTCCCTGAACCTGTCACAAGAACTGGTCCCAGCGAGTCTGGCCCATGTCTTAAAGGCCCCGGCCCTGATATCCTTGTCCAGCGGTGGGAGTCCCGGCAGAAGCTCCAGGGCAACCCTCGGGGTCGTCCTCATAGAGCCCGCCATTCCTCTCATCACCAGCCCTTTGATCCGATCAAACTCCTCTACATGCCCCTTTTGTTCGCATTTGTGCGCCCATACTATGGCCCCATGCGCCAGCCTAGGTTTTATGATGGATTCGTAGATCCATCTTACCTGTGTCGGTCCTAGTCCCCAGTGTGTTCCTATCGCCCTCCTGCAAAGCCAGAAGGTACTCACCGCCTTACTACATTTGCTCCTTATGTGCTTGCCCCAGTTGAGTTTCGAGTCAATCGTGACGCCCAGGTATTTGACCTCCTTTGACAGTTTCAGTGGAATGCCATTCAAAACAAGCCCCTCTACCGCCTTGGCCTTGTACCTCGTTGTACACAGCATGACTTCCACCTTCCTGGGGTTCACACTTAACCTCACCGTTTCACACCACTCCTCCACGAGGCTCAACGCGTACTGCATGACTCCCGCCACCACGTCCACGTCGTCACCCCTAACCAAGATCAAGATGTCGTCAGCATACGCTTGTGCATATATGCCCGCATCCTCCAACTTCCATAGCAACCCGTTCACCACCAGGCACCACAGGGTGGGAGAGAGCACTCCCCCTTGAGGGCAGCCTTTCCCCACCCTGCACCTCCTGGTGCTCGCGCCCCAATGCGCTTCAATGACCGTACTACTCAGCATGCCCCAGATCCAGTTATGCACCGTCCAGGGGACGCCGTGCCTTTCCTATCCCTCCGCTATGGCTTCCCTGGTTGTGTGGTTGAATGCCCCTTCCACATCCAGGAAGGCCGCTAGCACAAAACCCTTCCTTTCCATACCCTTCTCTATTCGATAGACGGCCTCAACTAGTGCCGAGTCTACCGATTTCCCCGCCTGGTACGCGTGCTGCCCACTATGTAGGGGTGTCGTCACCAGGCTTTCTTCCTTGATATACCTATCTACCAGCCTTTCCAGCGCTTTTAACAGAAAAGTTGTCAGGCTAATTGGTCTATAATCGCCTGCGGCTGAGTGTTGCAGCTTCCCCGGTTTAGGGATGAACACCACCTTCGCCCTCCTCCATTTCTTGGGCGTGTACCCAAAAGCCAGACAGGCCCTGAATAGCTTCTCCAAGGCAGTCCCGATCATTGTCTCCCCCTGCTGTAGAAGAGCTGGGAAGACTCCGTCCAGTCCTGCCGCCTTGTAGGGCTCGAAGGAGTCTAGGACCCACTTTATCCTTTCCCTACTGGTGATCTTCCTGGCAATACGCCAGTCACATCCCCTTGGCCTATGTCCAATACTTTCCTCCCTGACCCATTCCCGGTGGTCCGGGAAGTGCTTCCTAAGTAGCTCAGAAAGAGCTTCTTCCGCACCCCCCGCCCAGTCCGCCCCTACTCTTATTGTGTCAGCCAGGTTTCCCTTGGAGTGTTGGAGGACCCTGCACAGTCTGGCCGTATCCCTAAGTTCCGTCCACCCGCTGCAGGCCCTCCTCCACCCCATAGTCCTGGCCTCCTCAATGGCCCTCTTATAGTTCCTGCGCGCTTCCCTAAACCTCTGCATATCCGCCTCCGCCCTAGTTCGTTTAGATCTATTGCGGAGCCTTGTTACGCCCTTACGCAGCTTCCCCAGCGACTTATTCCACCAGGGGGCTCCCTTGGGTTTAGCCTTCCTCCTGAGTTCGCAGTTTTCCTCGTACAAGCTCACGATAATCTCTGTGAGAACCTCGCAGCAGTGCTCGATGTCCTCCACCGACCCATACGATCTCGGGAAGGCACCTATTCTTGCTCCTAGGCTCTCCCTGTATCCTTGCCAGTTGGTCTTCCTGGGATTTCTCCCATAGATTACCAATGTGCTTTTACCGCCAATGTGGAACACGATTTGATTGTGATCCGACAATGTGACCTTATCCGAAACCCTCCAACCCTCTATTCTTGCCCACAGAGATCTCGATGCCAGAGTGATGTGAATAATCTCCTCTCTTCTCGAGTTCTCAAACGTCGGCTTGTTGCCTACATTCAATACATCCAAATTCGTGGACGCCAGAAACCCTAGCAGCCTTTCCCCCCTCGTGTTGATATCGGAACTTCCCCAAGCCGTGTGGTGCGCATTCGCGTCGCACCCCATTACCAGCTCGGTTCCGTTCCTCTCACACTCCCTTATCAAATTCTCTACTTCCATCGGCGGGCATTCCCCCTCGTAGGGGAAATACGCTGCTGCCACGAGTAGGTCTCTCCTGATCCCCCCCTCATCCATATACTTTACTCTAGCCGTGGCCAGATCCCTTGTGCAGTGCTTCGGCACCGTTTCTACCTGTAGTCCCTTCACAATGATTCACGCCCTCACCGAGTTCATTGTACCACTGATCCGGGTTCCACAGCCATTTAGACCTGCTATCCTGCCCCCGTGAATCCAAGGTTCTTGGATTAGGCAGATACCTGTGTCCACCTCTACCATGTGCCTGGCTAGAACCGCCGTGGTACTTTTGAAGTGGTGTAAGTTGATCTGCGCGAACGCAATTTTGGTTGCTGCTACAGAGCCAGCCCCCGTGATCGCGTCCGCGCCCGGTCCCGTCCCCCTACTTACCATCAGGAGGACCCTCCTCTATGGCTCCCGCCCCTTCCCCCGGTGCCATGTCGGTGTCCACCTGCATGGTATCGTCCTTTTCCATGGCCTCCCCCTCCTTGGTCTTCAGGGGGACGACATGGGCCCTGCCCGCTCCTAGGAAGGGTCGCCAGTCCAACGCTTTCAGCGCCTCGATCTCAGACCCTTCCAGGAGGACCTTCACCACCGTCTCCTCCCTTCTCCCGGCCTCCACACCTTTGGTGACCTTGTTGGAGCTGGTCACCACCCAGGTTTCGGCCTTGAGAGTCGGGTTTTGACGGCCAAGATTCTTGATCACCACCACGGGATCTTTCGATCCCGGGGAGTAGACCAAGGCCCTAGTCATCTTCGCGAGGTTCCCCATGCCAACTGCCTTGACCTGGAGTCCCTCGCCCTTCCACTTCTCTACCTTCTCCAGAAGCCACGCCTTATCCTCTTTCGCCTGGCTGTTGAGTATCAAAGCGCCCTTCTGCTGCCAATTTTCCCAAAACTTGGGAAAATAGGCATCGTCCGGTGCGTCGGTGATCTCCCCGTCGATGCGGTCGAGGACCCCGTGGGCTTCCCCTTCGCTCAACCAAGCGTCAGGATACAGCGTAGGAACGATAGCCACCTTTAGTTCGATGGCGACCGCTCTGCTGTACGCCCTCGGCCCAGTGCCCGAGCCCTTCTTTACCTCCCTCGGAGTTGAGCTGTCGGAGTGCGCTCTCTTAGAGGGTGTCAGCGGTGCCACGGCCTCCTCCCTCCTAGCTAACGCCCTCCTCTTTCTCTCCGTACTCGAGGGCTTTTTCCTCTTTGTTTTCTTTCCCTCAGTCATCGGGGTTACCCCCGAGACCTCCGGGAATTCCTTACCCGCGGCATCCGGCCTGCTAGCCTCAGCCTGCGGTCCTTCTATAGTTGGGCTAGGGAGCCCTTCGGTTCCAGGCGCTTTTGGAACCATTTCTTTTTTTTTCCTTCCATGCTTTTGTATTATAAAGCGGGTGTATCATGTGTGTGTGACAGGCAGACCCTTCCTCCCCGACTCCGATACCCCCGCTGCTCCTCCCACTTAAGAGCCCCCTCTCCCCCCCCCCAGTGGCCCCGGCGGGGCCCCCCGTCCAGCCTGCTGTGGCTCACCAGCCGGCAGCAGCAGACCTTACGGGATTTTTCGCCGGCTGAGGGGGCGGCCAGGTCCGGTTGGTTAATCCGGCCCGGGCCCCTAAAACTATCCGGCGGCCCAGGAGCGCCATTAACCCAATTTTCCCGCTGTATCGTCCGGAAAGGAAGAGAGGCCTCCTACTGGAGTGGCACAGAAAGAGGTCGCGGCTTCGGGGAATCCAAGTGATCCTACAGTGTAGTGTCTTGTAATGTGTGTCCGTGTTCTTGTGCTGTATAGTGTGCCCTACCATGCACTGCCGCAATTCGCTTGGTAGGGGAGGGCCGGCCCTTACCCCGAGCCACCCTCTGTCGGGGGGGGGGGCTTAGTGCACACGCAGGAGCTTCATCCAGCAGTCCCTGGGCGTCGTTCGCGACCACCTGGACCCCGGTGGCCAACCAGTCCCCTCGGCACGACAGCCACACCTTGGGATTAGGGGTTGGATAAAAATACCCATTGCGCCTCCTCCCGAACGGATTTGGGCGTTGTTCTTAGCCTCTGACGGACCCGCATGGCCGTTCTCGAGAACCCCAAGACCCATTCCCAGTCCCAGGGAGAGGCCCGGCCGGAAGAGCCCTTTTTACGGGGATCCCAGACCAGGGAAGCTACTCCCGAACCCGAGAGGCGGTACCCCGCATCAGTCCGGTTTCGCCGCCATGCCTGGGTGAACCCTACCCCCAGCCCGGGGGGCGGTCGGCCGATGCTCCCGGCCCCGGGTGCATCGCCCCCCACCCCCCGACCCGGTTCGGGACACCACACTCCCGACACCGAGGCCGGGCCGGCCGCTTGGACCCGCAAGACGAGCCCCCACACTGGCCCCGAGGGCACACGTCAAAGTGACAACCCCTAGTGGGGGAACGCTGCAGTTAAATAATATTAAATTTGCAAAATAAATATTTCATGAATAGATATTTAATTCTACAGAAAAGGCTGATTTCAACAGAACTTGAATGGCAAAAATCGGAGCATTTTTACTATTATCAATTTGAAATCTTGCAATCAAACTAGTGTTATTATCTTAAGAAGTTAGTATTCGATTTTTGCCATTCAAATTCTGTTGAATTTTAATGGCAAAAATTTATTTTACAAATTTAAAATTATTTGAATGCAGCGTTTTTTTTATGAAACATATGGCTTGTACATGCTCAACCACCGAGCGTACCCTTCACCTCCATAAATTTTTTCTACCCATACTTCCAGCATCGGCAGTTTTACCTGGGATACACGTATAGGTATAGGTATACTCGCAGTCCAAATGCTGGTTCTCTCGCTCAGTGGAGGCCTTCCTCTGCTTAGTTTCTCTCTTACCGAGAGGGCTAAGTTGAGCATCCGAAATGCACAGAGACGAAATTTAGGCTTCTTGCGCATGCTCTCTGGGCCTATGAGTACTGAGTAGTGGGAGTCTCTCTCCTCTCTCCCTCTCTCTCTCTCTCTCTCTTGCGCACGGTCTCTGGGCCTATGCGTATAAAGGGAGTCTCCCTCTCTCGCTCTCTTTCACTCTTGCGTACGCTCTCTAGGCCTATGTGTAGTGGGAGTGTCTCTCTTTTTCTCTCACTCTCTCGCACTCCTTGATTTTTTTACAGTACAAGGAACTTAGGGCGCGCTTCGCGCGCGATTTGGGTTATGTTTTGGTTTTATAAATATATATCAGTAATTGAACTATGAATATGGTAACCATAATCATGTTTACTTAACAACCAATCAGAATCACGTATTAAATGCTTCACAACAAAGGCCATCACTTTTTTTAAAGAGGATAATTTAATTATAAAAAAAGCGATTATTCAAAAATAATTCATTTTAATGACAATATTTGAATTTAAATATTTAAATTTAAATATTTAAATTTAAAAATACAAAATTATTTAAATTTAATATTAATTAAAAATAATGATTTTTTACTACTTCTTATAGTCTATTTTTTACAATTGATATTTGTACAGTACACGTTAGAAATAAAAATCAAGTATTATATTACATACTATCAAAAATAAAGGTAACATTGTTTTATACTAATTATATTAACACAAAATATTCCACAGATTAAAATAAACATAAAGTATTTTTTAAAAAATTGATCCAAGAATCTTGATTAAAAAATGAAAGAATTTTGAAAGATTTTTAGCTAATAAAATTATTTTAAATTGAATCAGTTGAATAAATAAAATGTCCTATTGCTTTTTTCAATGTACTCTTGTTACAATCTTTAAAATTTTCGCGATGTTTTTGCACGATTTGCATAATATTTTGTCTCGTATACTCATTTTTGCTTAATATATTGTTATATTGCGAAGCAAGTTGCACACCTCTTTCGGCCTGATCATTCACAACTTTCAAAGCATGAACAACTTGTTTCGCTTCAATATAATCTTTCCCTTTTTCCCTCAATTCTGGATCAGTTTTTAAAAAATCTGGGTTTAATTTTAATTTATAAAAAAAATTTAAAGTACCGCTATTGGCAAAATTCTGTAGGGAATGATCGTGCAATGAATCTAATGAATTTAATTTCGCTTTTCTCGAACATTGAATAGTACCTTAGATGTCTGAATTAATTGCATTGCAAATTAACAACTTGCTTTCTTTCGATAATGACTCATCGAAAAGTGCTAATGCTATTAATTCCTCACCCAGATACCATAAATGTTCTTTCATTTTATTTAAAACTGCCTGTGAAATATTTTGGTTAATTAATTTAAAATTTGATGCATTTCTCAAGAATTCTAAATCTATTGACGGCGCTATTTGCGGAATACTTGAATAAAACCAAGGTTTATAATAAGCTAATATTATAAAAAGGCATATGTCCCTAAGGCCTTTTGTCTCGTGCACAGTTAACTTGAATTCATTTCGAATCAAGAATATTTTTAGGGAATAGATGGCTTTGGCCATCCATCTAGCATGATGAATTGGACCAAGAGCCTTAAATTTAATTTCGCCATCTATTTATTCTCCTAGGAATATTCTTATCAATTCTAGAAACTCCCGACAGTCATCTCGAATGAATGAACTCTAAAAAAAATTTTAAAGAAAATCTTATAAGCCACAGTTTAAAATTGGCTGGTAAAATAAATTTTATACAGGAAGCTATGTATTACCTGCAAATGTTGCTTCGTATGGGCAAGAATGTTTTCAATGCTATGTTGGACATGCTGAAAAATAGTGTCATCTTCAATGCCTGGCATAAAATTCTGCTTATCGATTTCTTTCCAATGCTCCTGAAACCGTTTGAAAATTTTAACATTAGGGCCCGATGTTCCGCCTAATATCTCTTCGAATGCCGCTCGAAGTATGATCTCATAAACATGATGTCGGTATGCGAAGTGCAGCAGATTACGCTCTAATTCCTTTTCAATCAGGGTACATGCTCCATTCGTTGCTCCAGTATTCGACGCTGTGGTATCAAAAACCATTCCGTAAATGTCATTAGCAACTTTCCATTCTTTTAGTAATGCGATTACAGCTTTTGCTTGTTCCTCGCCAGTTCCACGTGGAATTTTCGGGATTCCAACCAGCTGTGTAGTATCGCAACTACTAACCGAAACGGGAAGTCTTTCAATTTTGGCATATTTGTCATCTGGATTTTGGAACTGCTTTCCATCCCAGTGGACAAATAGCCGTGATGGATGAGTTTCTGCAAAATGGTCTTTGATATTTTCAGCTAATATGCTCCTGTGGTGAATACGCGAACGACGAATGGATTCCCTGCTTAGGTGGATGTCGTCGATATCAATTTCCCAACTTTGCGCAAAATATGCTAAAATACGAGCTGCTTCTCGATCACTTATTTTAGAACGATCAAGAACAGCTACTAAAACGGCGGTGAGAATTTTCCTCTTTTTAACTGCCGAAGAGGGCTTTTGAGCAATGAAGTCGCTGTCATCTTCATCGTCATCTTCTTCAAAAGCCGCATTTAAACTTTCCAAGTCTTCCCCAGGCAGCATAAAATCCATTAAATTATTATAAGAATCTGACTGCATTTCGGACTGGTCATTCAAAACATCAGTAGCTGAAATAAATTAGCACAATAAATTATTATAAATGTTGAAAATTACATTTTGCGACTACTCTTAAGAATACTCTAAAATGTGTACTCATGTAGATCTTGTTTTAGCAAAAGAGTAATATGTACAGTAAAATTCTGTGTATATATCAGACGTCGAATAATAATAAGGCAGTTTAGCAGTTTACATTTGAGAAATGATTTTACTTCAGCGAAATAATGAGCACAAGAGTATACGCCGTTTTGGAAATATACTCGGCGCGCGCAACGTTCTGCAGCACTTCAGTATGGTCTAAAACGTGCACTCTTTTAGCTCTTGTTTTAGCGAGAGAGCGATAAATATTGCAAAATTCTGTGTATATGTGAGACTTTAATTACTAGTTAGAACAGTTTGGCAGTTTGGATTTCGGAAAAGTGCTTATTTTAGCGAAATATAGAGCACAAGAGTATGCGTCGTTTACAAAATATACGCGTAACTGTTTTAACTAGTATTCAAAGTCTCATACATACACAGAATTTTGCAATATTTATCGCTCTCTCGCTAAAACAAGAGCTAAAAAAGTGCACGTTTCAGACCATACCGAAGCGCTGCCGAACGTCGCGCGCGCCGAGTATTATTTTGAAAACGACGCATACTCTTGTGCTCTATATTTCGCTAAAATAAACACTTTTCTGAAATCCAAACTGCCAAACTGTTCCAACTAGTATTCAAAGTCTCATACATACACAGAATTTTGCAATATTTATCGCTCTCTCGCTAAAACAAGAGCTAAAAGAGTGTACGTTTCAGACCATACTTAAGCGCTGCAGAACGTCGCGCGTGCCGAGTATATTTTGAAAACGACGCATACTCTTGTGCTCTATATTTCGCTAAAATAAACACTGTTCTGAAATCTAAACTGCTAAACTGTTTTAACTAGTATTCAAAGTCTCATACATACACAGAATTTTGCAATATTTATCGCTCTCTCGCTAAAACAAGAGCTAAAAGTGTATACGTTTCAGACCATACTTAAGCGCTGCAGAACGTCGCGCGTGCCGAGTATATTTTGAAAACGACGCATACTCTTGTGCTCTATATTTCGCTAAAATAAATACTGTTCTGAAATCCAAACTACTAAACTGTTTTAACTAGTATTCAAAGTCTCATACATACACAGAATTTTGCAATATTTATCGCTCTCTCGCTAAAACAAGAGCTAAAAGAGTGTACGTTTCAGACCATACTTAAGCGCTGCAGAACGTCGCGCGTGCCGAGTATATTTTGAAAACGACGCATACTCTTGTGCTCTATATTTCGCTAAAATAAACACTGTTCTGAAATCCAAACTACTAAACTGTTTTCACTAGTATTCAAAGTCTCATACATACACAGAATTTTGCAATATTTATCGCTCTCTCGCTAAAACAAGAGCTAAAAGAGTGTACGTTTCAGACCATACTTAAGCGCTGCAGAACGTCGCGCGTGCCGAGTATATTTTGAAAACGACGCATACTCTTGTGCTCTATATTTCGCTAAAATAAACACTGTTCTGAAATCCAAACTACTAAACTGTTTTAACTAGTATTCAAAGTCTCATACATACACAGAATTTTGCAATATTTATCGCTCTCTCGCTAAAACAAGAGCTAAAAGAGTGTACGTTTCTGACCATACTTAAGCGCTGCAGAACGTCGCGCGTGCCGAGTATATTTTGAAAACGACGCATACTTTTGTGCTGCAGTGCGCTAACATTTGAAGCAGTACATTTTCGTGCAAAAATATATTGTAAATGTACTTATGTACTTACATTCTTCTTCTTGAGAGTCGTCTAATGAGGCGGTATCTATCGTGGCTTTCAGATTTCAAGCTCTGTTATCCCTTTTGTCGTTTAAAAATGCCATAGCCTCAAGATCATTTAAACTCTCACATTTTATGTGCGATGTCAAACAATTTGTCCAAATCGCACGCAAAGTTTATTTGAATAACAGATTGCGCTGTATTCCCTCGATCAAGAGTC